>CABHPP010149156.1:0-40166 GCA_902168425.1 Peromyscus attwateri | reverse complement strand
GGTTTTATAAGACAAATGATATAGTAATCAATTATGAGGCTTTTTAGATCAAGTGCTTAAAGTAATTCTAAGTGCTTTGTTTATTGGTTGTTTTTTGTTTGTTTGGTTAGCTGGTTGGTTTTGCTTTTTGCTTTGAAAAATAAAGTTATTGTGTAGATATGCCTTGGATCTTCTGGCATCCAATTCAGGTCTTAATATACTGTTGTTTAGCCTGACCTGCTTAAGGAACTCCCTGGCAGTGGGATCAGGATCCGTCTCTGGTGCATGAGTGGGCTTTTTAGAGCCCAGTGTCTATGGTGGGACACCTTACACAGCCTTGGTGCAGGGGGAGGGGCTTCAACGTGCCTCACCTGAATGGACCAGGCTCTGCTGACTTCTCATGGGAGGCCTTGCCTTGGAGGAGGTGGGAATAGGTTGGGGGAGAAGAATGGGGGGGTGGGAGGAGGGAGGAGATGGGTAACTGTGGTTGGTATATAAAATGAATAGAAAATTTCTTAAGAAATAAGAAAAAAGGAATATATGTCGTTCTAGGAGGGAATGAAACTACTAAATTTTCTGAGTTCCATCATTAATAATGTCTTGGAAATATGGTATCTGAATGTTACAAGGTAAGTAAGTATCACCCAGGTAAATGGAGAGTATTTCAGACATATGAAGTGATATTCCTAAGGATTGGAAGCCAGGAGTCATCTAGAAACACAAGGGATGTATCAGAGCTTTCGTATATCTGGAGTACAGAGTCTTGGGGCTTAATGAAAAACTGAGGCCACAGGATTCCCCTTGGTAGCAGAATGTTCAAGCCTGTGAGCCTCTTGGTCAAATAGTGTAATCTCACATCTAACACACTTAAAGACAGAAAAGAAAACCAAGGAACACCTCATAATGCAGAGTTCAGACTTGTAGCACACCACCGTTGTCTCAAGAGATTTTCTTCCCCTGGCTAAGCCTCTTATGTCTGACACAATACAACATTGTCAAATATAAGCTTGAATCCTGCTGGAAAAAAATTAAGATACTCTCATCCTGGTTACTTACCACAACTGTGACAAACTTTGATCTTGTTTACCTGACAGTATACATAAATGATACCCTTAGGTTTTCCTATAAAATTATTTGGTGAGCATATCAATTGATAAGCATCAAAGGTCCCTTCTTTTTTTAAAGTGTAGAAAGAGGTGATTGAAAAAAGGGTGGGCTATTTCTTTGATTAGGATTCTTCTTTATGTTTTCTGTGAATCTAAGCTCTAAATTGTATTCAGTTGATTTTATGCTCCTTGAGGGAAGAAGTAATTTGCAATTCTTCTTTCTGTCTTCAATGTATTGATAGTACCTAAGGTCTACTCTTAAATACAATCAAGCAATATTTAGTTAATTGATTTGAACACTATCTTAGTTATCTACTGCTGCATAACAAATTAAACTTAAAATTGTACCTTAAAACAGCAAACATTTACCATTGTATGATTTTGATGTCTGAGAGCAACTTGACTGTTAGATCTGGCCTAGAGTCTCCCTCATAAAATCAATTTTAGTAGCCGGGCGTTGGTGGCGCACGCCTTTAATCCCAGCACTTGGGAGGCAGAGCCAGGTGGATCTCTGTGAGTTCGAGGCCAGCCTGGGCTACCAAGTGAGCTCCAGGAAAGACGCAAAGCTACACAGAGAAACCCTGTCTCGAAAACCAAAAAAAAAAAAACAAAAAAAAAATCAATTTTAGTGCTATCTGGGGCTGCAATTGAGTCAAGGCTTAAGTTTAAAGGGATTTACATCTAAGCTCATTAATATAATATTGACAAGCCCAAGAAGATCCAATCCCTAGCTCATTCACAGGGTCTTCTCCACAAGGCTGATTTATATCTGTGATCAGCTTTCTCTAGAGAAATATTAAAGAAGACACAGAATAACAATCACTATGGACACCCTAATCTTTAATAACCTGATCTCAGAAATATGAACTCATCATGTCTACCATTTGGTGGCTCAACAGTGAAGTTTTATACTGATTAAGCTGACAAAATTGGAAATAATCTAAGTAAATATTGCAGGCATATAACCCATCCACTCACCCAGTAGAGTACAAAGAAGGACTGTTTGCCCTGATGATCATGAGGCTGACATAAAGTTATTTTCTTCCACTGAGCAGAATGTTGAAAGAATATCTGATAGTATATTACAAATCTGGGAAATACTAAAATTTAAAATTTGAAGTATAGTTTCTGTTGAATATGGCTCATTTTCACACCATTGTAAAGATGAAAAAATCTGAATCAAATTATGGTAAGTTAGGTTCCTGTGTACAATCAGAGCAACAACAACACCCACACTTGAAGGGAGGAAATTACAAAAGGATAGAAATGCCGAACAACAGGACTTATATGGAGCCACATTTAAAATTACCTACCATAAAGACTTTAAACAGAAACTGGGAGAATGCTACCATGAATGAACCTAAAAAGCTTACCGAGGAAGCACTTTTTAGTGAGTATGAGGATGTAGGTTACTGTAGGTTGAGCAATTGTGTGGAAGGTCACGCCCTCTGAGATACAACTTTACATCCTGATCTCTACAATCTTCAGCAGAATTCACTTTAAATTGGCAAAAGTGCTAATGGAATTTTTTAATGAAAGATCAGTAAAACAACTAATTTTTGTTTTGAGTCTTTTTTCATGTTGCTAGAGCAAATCAGATAAGAAAACATGCAAGTACAGAGGATGCAGGATGGATGAGGCAGCATGTCCAGGAATTCAGAGAACCTTTGGAAAAATACAAGAAATCAAACAGCTGTAGAAATAAGATCTACTGGGACCAGATCTCAGGGACATTGCCTTCAATGGCTGCAGCACTGAAGAATGTTACTAACCAATGCACTGAAATGAATGATCACATGTTCAGAAAGCAAGAAAACGGAAATAAGCAAGGAAATTCTTGACTTTTCTAATTCATGGAGCAACACTTCAGAACTAAATGTTCAACCTTTATTTTTATATATTTTCTGGACTGAAAGAAGGAATGAATAAATATATTTATACAACTTGTCTCTGAAACATAAAGATGTATCACTTTATGACTCCCTCCTGAAGGATGTGGTCCCAATTGTTGTATTAACCAACATCACCTACATTTGCCCAACACACATTACTTTGTATTCAAATTGCACAGATGCCTGTAAGGAACTTGGCATAAAAGCCTTGCTCAAAAGGGTGATTTGCAGCCCAATCGCCCTCTTACAATACAACTCATACAGAGAAGCAATTAGTTGGAGTTAGCAAAGTATGGAAGCAAAAGAGACAGTGACTATGCAGCCGTAATGATAACACCCTATAGTATGTACTGCTAGGACATCAGATCACTAAATTCTCAATTTTGTGTGAATAATTATAAGACACTCTAATCTTTGGAAGTTTTAATTATCATTGAAAGTTGACAGCAGCTACCAAGGTTCCTTGCTTGAAAGTTTTGCTTCCCTTTTTTTTTTTTTTTAACTCTTGTGAGCCAGTTGACATTAAATTCCCATCATCTAAGCTTGGCATGGTGCCTGTAAGAGAATATTACTGAAGTGCTCTGTACCTTTTAAGAGCAAAGATCATATGATACTTATTTGAGAGAGGGTTCCATAACCTTCTTACCTCCCAGCAGCTGTTTAGCTCTTAATATCCCACATTAGACAGCAATCTTCATGAGGGAAGGAAGTATATTTATCTAATTCACTAATGTATCTTACATAGCAGATTTCCTGGAATACAGTAAGTTCTTAATAAATATTCATCATGTGCCTGTTAAATGAATTGGCATCATTTTCAAAGCCTCATTATAAACAGGATATGAATTTTCATTCTGTCTTACCCTGATTTAATAGGTTCAAATTCCTTTAATAAATCATGCATTACAAAAAAAGAGGAAAAAAATCCTATCACTAATGACAAGGACACATCACATTCTGTTTGCTTCCTTTTTAATACTTTCCCGGCCCTTTGATGCTCTATGATGTTCTGAGTGGACTTTTACATCAAAATTGCCATGGAATTGAGAGCAACTCTTTTTGGAAATGTAAACAAAACAAAATTAAGAGAGTCAAGAAAATAGTTGGGCTTTCAATTTTTCATACAGTTAGGTGGAACTTGGAGGCTATTGAGGCTAATCCCCTCCCTCATGATTGGTTATGGACCCAGCCTCCTTTTTTCCTAGTAACCCTGGCAAGGGGAAAATATCACAATTTCCCCTCTTAAGGATTTAAAATGCCATGTAAAAAGGGGGAGATAGTAAGGTTTTCTCTAGGCCCATTGAAGAAAAGCTACATACTCCTGGTCAAAGAATGAAACGTGCGTTTCACCTCTGGTCATGGATAGAGAGTTACTATTCAGATGTACAAAGATTAGAACACTACATACTATTGCATCCTCCCTTAAGAGTCCATTTAGCCTAACAAATCCATTCCATAATATTGCCTCCTACCCTAAGAGTTCATTTAGTCTATCAGTTCCTTGGCTAAGAGCCTGCCCCACAGGGAAGCAAATTCATCTGGAGTAAAGTGATTGTGGTCTTTGGGTGAAGTTGGCATTAACATGAATAGCAAGAGTAAAGTGTAGTTCCCAGTTTAGTGTTGGTAGCTGTTTAAATCCTTTCTTGGGAGATGGAAGGAAAATCTTCTTATTAAGATATGCTAATATTTCCAGAAGCCTCCCTCCCCAGCCCCACTCAGACAAATGTTCTCACCGCTTCCTCCCTGTAGCCGTCTGATTCTGTGTGTTCTAACTTCAAAACTATAACTTTTCCTTTTCCCTCTTTCTGTCTTTTTTACTTGAGATACTGACCAAAAATGTAAACGTGCTTTGCCTGATTCTCTGGTGTCATCCTCTTTCTTTGCAGCCTCCATACTTTCCCACCACACAGCTGCTTGCTGACCTTCATTGCTAACATAACTGCTTCCTTGGAGCGTTAGCTCAAAGGAACATGATTTTCTCTCTTTCTCTTATCCAGCTCTTTCCTTCCAACAGCTGCTAAGATGTACAACTTTCTTTCCCTATTATTTCTCATCCAAAGTCTGATAAAATTGGTATGGAATTTCATGTTGAATCCTTCTTAAAATTCTTTTATTAACAAAACTAAGAAACTCAAAAGGGAGTCCCAATTCCTTAGTAATAATAGGACAGAAGGAATTAACTGATGCATTTAACCCCTTCTATTTAATTTCTCAAGTCAAAACGTCTGATAGTCTATGGCCCTACCACCCTGAACACTGCATTTCCTGCCTGATCTCAAAAGGTAAGCAGGGTTGAGTCTGAACAGTGCTTGATGGGAGTGTAAGTGCCTGTTGTACCTCTACTTATGCACCCCCACCCACTTTTCAATCCATCGATTGCTGCAAATGAGCTCTGCACTGAGTAACTGGTGGTATTTTCTCTTGAAAAATATCAATTAATTGTCCATTTCTTCTAAAGAGCTTTCTGTAAAAGATATGGTCCTGGTTGTCCTGTATAGTCACATAACTCCCAAAATAGAGGAAAACAGACACTCTGTATTAACTTTCAAGTATAATGAGAATCAGTAGAGTCTCTTCCAGGTTGATTTATTATAAGGACTTGACTCATGAAACTACAGAGTCAAAAAAGTCTCAAATATGCAGAGATCTTATCCAAGTTCAAGTCAGAAGGTAACAAGCTGCTATTAAACCAGGGAGAGCAAAGTTCCCTTACCAAAGGCTGTTAGGTGGGGGAAATCTCTGGTGTTGGAGAAGGTCAGCCTTTAAAATGTATATATTATTCATGTATTCAGCTGACTGATAGATGCCTACCAACACTAGCCAGGGAGCTACACTTTACTCATTCTGTGCATTTTAATGTCAACTTCATCCAAAGATAAAATCACTTAAAACACCATGAACAAAGTTTGAACAAGCATCTGACTCTTCTGTGGCCAACTGATGTACAAAACCAAGTACCTATTATACCAAAAGGAAGTCTCTAAGATGGTTTAAATGGAGCCAGGCGTGGTGCCCCCTGCCTTTAATCCCAGGAAAGCAGAGGCAGACAGATCTCTGGGTTCAAGGTCAGCCTGGGCCACAGAGTGAGTTCCAGGACCACCAGGGCTTCACAGAGAAATCTTGTCTCAACACCCCCCCAAAGAAAAAGTGATGGTTAAGATGGGAAATGAAAAAAAAATGGTTAAATATCCTTCTCTCCCATCTTCCAGATATGAAATCTTCTACATGATACATAAAAGAAGCTGAGTAACAATGAGAACAGGATATAAGTTCATTAACTTACATGGAGTCAGCTTCCTCTAATCTCAGTACTGTCAACACTCACCCTTACACACATATATAGCCCTTCACCTTCTAAAATAAGTTATCTATACTCATGTCTCATGCTGTGTCTTACTGGGGAAAGAGAGCCAGCTGAGGTGATACTTCATTTGTGCTGAAATGTGGTGATATCCTATTTGTATGTTAATAAATAAAGCTTGCCTGGAGATAAGGGGGGAAAGGCCAGCCATTTTTAGTAAACAAGAAGTCAGGCAGTACATGTCCTTAATCCGTTAGCAGGCAGGATCTCTGTGTGTTCAAGGGCACACTAGGGAACAGAGCCAAGCATGTTGACACAAGCCTTTAATCCTAGTACCAACCATAGAGACCTGGAGGTCTGTTTAGACAGACAGAAAGTGACAGAGCTGCGTGGGAAGAGGAAGTGAGGTAGCTGGGCTAAGAGAGCCAATGAGAGGTCAGAAAAGCAAGGCATATAAAGCCTGGGTAGACAGGAAGTCAGCACATTTGGAAGCTGTAGAGTTGGTGAGGTAAAGTTGTTTGGTGGCTTTCCCTGTTACCCTGATCTAAGGCTTTCACCCCTATATTTGGCTCCATGTTTTTTATTTAATAAGACCATTTAGAAATTTGTCTACAGCTAGCTGATGCAATTAGGCAAGCAGAATGTTCCTTCATAGACAGCCCATTGATAACGCAAACGTACCTTTCATGTATAATGGATTTTGGTCTTTGATCTAGTAAGCTTTCTGTTGCTATGATAAAACAATGACCACAAGCAAGCTAAGGGAAAAAAGTGCTTATTTCAGTTTACAGATTAGAGTCCCTCATCACAGGAAGTCAAGGCAGGAACTCAAGGTCAGAACTTAGAGACAGGAAATGAAGCTGATGCTATGGAGGAACACAGCTTACTGGCTTGTTTCTATATACCATGCTCAGCTTGATTTCTAATGCAATTCAGGACCACCTGCCCAGAGGTGGCCCTGTCCACAGTGGGCTGGGCGCTTTCACATCAATCATCAGTCAAGAAAATGCCCCAAAGACTTGCACACAGGCCAATGTGATGGAGGAAATTCCTCAGTCAAGTTTCCCTCTTCCCAGGTGACTTGAATTTTATCAACTTGACAGTCACTATCTCCAAAAAAATGCTCACTATCCAAGATTTCAATATCAGAAAACAATATTTGTACATACAAATGTTTGCTCTCTAGGATGTGATGTACAAACAGAATACAAAGAACTATGTCTCTACTAAAGTTGCTTTCTTTCCTATTTAAAATATTTCTTTAAGGACAAGTCCAATGGCAATGCTGTCTCTCAATTTCTGTTTGTCTGTGAATGTCTTTGTGGCTGGCTCTTTTATTTTCAAGTATGCTTTTTTTTATTCTTAATTGGCAAGCTTTTGTTGTTCTTGCTATTTTCCTTCATTATCATGGAAATCTCACAGCACTTTCTCTTGCTGCCTCATTGAGAAGTTGACTGTGTCTTAGAATAGACTTAGTTGTGTTAAATCTGAGCTTTGCCTTTTGACTTCCTATGTCAGGATATCTACCATTCTTAAGTTTGGGGATTCTTATTAATATCTCTTTGAATAAGCTTCCTACTCTTTTCACATTTTTAAATCCTTCTAGAACTTCAGTGACCCCCAAATTGCTCCGCTGTTCTGTTGGGAGGTTTCTTTGGACTTTGTTCATTTTCCTTCATTCCATTTTCATTTTTCTTCTCCAACTCTTTTTTTCTCATCTAGCCTATCTTCAAACTTCCTAATTTTTTCTATTTGCTCTATCTCGAGATTAATGGCTTGTATCAAATTTTTAATTTAGGTCTATGAAAGGTCTCAAGAACTTCTGTGAGTTTTTAATTGCATCCATTGCTCTGTTAAATTTCCCTGTTAGAATACTGAATTTGTTTCTCTATATTTTCTCAAACCTTTGCTTAAAATAGCTATTGTAAATTCTCCATCCCAGAGTGTGCACACACTAATTCCTAGTTAGTCAGTTTTTTATGCTTTATTTTTCTGTGGGGTGAGGTTGTGCTTTCTGAACACTCCTACTACTGTATATGTGCCATTGCCTGTTCAAGGACTAAGTATTCATTCTAGTTATCAAAATACAGCTTTGTTTGTGCCCATCTTCCCTGCTTCTCTCTAGACTGCAATGTTGCTGAAGGTGGAACATATACCATAATGTTAAGGACTAATCCATAAGGCTCAGACACATTGTATAAAGGGTCATAAAATCAGCACAGAAATAATGTGAGACTCAGAAAACAACCACTGCAGCACAGGAAAAGGAACCTCATCCTTGCTGGCACTCTTACATTAGCTATCTAGCTTCCAGAAATGTCAACTATATATGTTATTTAAGCTAACCAGTCTATAATACTTTGTTACCAAAGCATAAGCAAAGCTGATACACTTCATCAGTGATATAGGGTACCAATGGTATGGTTTTAGCCCATGGGATTATTATAAGAGTTAAATGAGTGAGAACAGTACTTTATATGAAATACAAAGTAGAATGTAACATTTTAATTCCTTTACTCAGTAATATATTTGGGATTAAACACCTTACAATTAGTCTTTGTTTAGAAAGAAAGGTTGTCTAAAACCTGAAATATTTCAAAGGATCCTATCTTCTATTGCAAGAAAGATTTGATCATTTTCTTCATGTTTTTCAAATTCTAAAAGACTGGAGAATGCCAATGTCTATAAATAAAATCCCTTGAGTAAAGCCTGTGTATATGCCTCCTAACTGAATTTCCATATTCACTGTGTTCCAGCAGGTCAAACTTGTAAAATAAAATAAAAAAAATTCCAATAATGGTGACGAGATGCGGTTGAATGGAGCAAACTGAAGATGATTTTTCTTGGCATTGTGCAGATTTTCAGATGAGAAATTAGAAGTGCACTATGCTTACCAGAGGCTGGGAAATACACAGGCAGCTTCTATAGTAGGAGCCAGCTTCTCTGGAACATCAAATCTGAAACACTTGACAAAATGGCATCCGATTTAAGTTATATTCAGAAGAGGGGATGACACTGAATATACCTTGACAGTCCATCTGGTAAATGTGAATGCCATTTAACGGTCTATTTCCCAATGAGTGGCATGCTAACATCTCAATAAAATAAGAATACACGTTGGGCGTCAATCATCCCAAGCCTTCTCAGTTTCCAAGGACTAGTTTCATGTGCGATAGCATGGAAAGACAAAAAGCTCCCCTTCTTAATAGATTAAAATGTAATAGCACCAATATTCACTAGAACACATCAATAAATAAAATTGTCTTTGAATGTGGAATTTGGCAAATGGTGGCTAACTTTAACGAGATAAAATATTCACAACCTTTCTGTGTTTCTTTCTTGTATATGTGGTATGTAGAGATATGTTCTGGTTTCCTTTTCTGCTGGTAATATTTTTATAGTAGACACTAGAAAATGTCACTTAATCATGCTTTGAGTATTCATGTGTTAGTTTTGACAAAGGTAAACAAGAAATATTTTAAAATGGAGAGATAAAAGGAGAAGTCTATTCAAGGAATATGGAAGTTATATGTCCTATAACATCCTGCCTTTAAACATGATGTCCAAAATTGCACTAATCATCTTGTATCCATGAGACAAACTTGTCCAGCCCTTGCCTGACCATGCCGAAAGCTGCACTTTATCTATAAAAGCAGGGATGATCCTAAGGATGAAGTTTGCTTGACTATAGATAATCAGGAACATGTAACAGAAGATGAAGACAGAGGAAACAGAAAACATATTTAGCGATGGGAAAGACTCCCTATACCATCTTAGCTTTTAGCCAGGTACCACAGTACGTCAGAGAAGCTGAGAAACACCCCAGCCAAGATCAATCAAGCAAACCTAGTCCCTAGGTTACTTAGAACCAAATCATACAAAGTGCCTGGATGTGCATTGAAAGGGGTCCATCCTGAAAACCTGTAGGGGAAGAAAAAAATAGAAGACCAATACACTGATTTCAGTCTTATATTTCGATATTCACAGCAGAGAAATTAGCTGAGACTACAAAACACAAATTTTCTATGAAATTTATACTTGTACTTTTGCTTATGCACTGTTTGTAGTAGTTAGTTATCGTATCAATAGAAGACAGATATATCTCCCCTGACCAGCATTGTGTGCACTGATATATTATAGAAGACCATTCTAGGGTATTAAATAATAGAAACAATTACAATAACAGCAATAGTAATAATAACAACTAATGATGACTGAGCGTTCGTTACTGTGCTTTGTATGACAGTGTTCTGTAGCAAGCAGTCTGAGTGGGACAGTAGCAGCATAAGTAGGTTGGTGAAACATAAAGAATCTTTGGAGTAGGAGATAACAGCAGATATATTCCATGGGTTCATGGCCACAAGATGGCTAATGCACTTTCAGGCTTCCTGCCCAATTTCAAAGGCAGCAGAAATCTTTAGTTGGAGAAGTTATTGAACCCAAGGCTCTTTTATGTCATGTTCTTAACATTATGTCATAAGAGAAGGAATGTATAATAAATAAATGTACATGAAAAATATTTGTATTATTTAAATAATTTAGATGGCACAATTTAAAAGAAGTATCTTATTTAATAACTTATATTGAATGGTCAGAGGAAATTTCTTTTTGTTTTGTTTTGTTTGTTTTTGTTTTTCGAGACAGGGTTTCTCTGTGTAGCTTTACGCCTTTCCTGGAATTCACTCTGTAGCCCAGGCTGGCCTCGAACTCACAGAGATCCACCTGCCTCTGCCTCCTGAGTGCTGGGATAAGGAAATTTCTTTGTTGAAGTTAAATCTCAATAAGAATGAAGATGCAGTAAAATTCTATGAGGAGAATGATTCCAAGAGCTGCCAAAGGCTCAGCAACAGAAAAAAGATCCGGGTGCTTCACACCAAACAAGTAGAACCTGGGAGAGTGGAAAGATGATGTGGGTTGGGGGAAGACGTGATGTCTGTTTGTGGCAAAACAGGGACAAAAGATAGGTTCTCATCATCCATGAACAGTTTGCATTTGATGCACAGAGCAATAGGAAGTTGGTGGAGGAATGTAAATTATGTTTGAAATGGCCACTGATGTGCAGGATTCATCTGGATGTGGTGCCTCATGCCTCCAATACCAGCAATTCTGTAGGTGACCATTGTCTGAGACAAGTTCAAAGTCAGACTGAGTTACACAATAAGTTATATTGCATGAAAGTCTTGTGTAATTTGAGACAATGACCCTGTTGTCCTTGCCCAAAGTAGGTCAGGGATTAGGAGGATTACATGTTGTACAAACATGAGGAACTGAGTTAAAATTTAAAACACACACACACACACGGCTATAACCAAGTCTCCTCTGGTAACCTCAATGGTATGAGACAGACGTGGACATGTTAGTGGATGAGAAAAGGGGGTGACTGGGCTTGCGGGTTCAGGAAAGACCCTGTCTCAAGAGAATATGATAGAGAGTGATAGACTAAAACATTTGGTATCTTCTTCTGAACTCCACATACAGCATGCACACCCACACATACAAAACAAACGAATAAACAAACAGATGCATTTACTTTGTCATGCTTTTCTCCCCCGGGAACACCTTTGTACAAATGTTGTTGCACCAAACAATATTGAACTACTTTAATGTGGAAATTCCCAGACAAAATAGAAAGTTAAACATTATTAGCTGGCATGGAGAAATGACCACTGTTTAAGTGCACTGGCTGCTCTTGCTGAAGATCTGAGTTCAAGTCCCATTACCCACAAGGTGTCTCACAACCATCTGTAACTCTAGTTCCAGGAAATCCACCACCTTCTTTAGGATTCTGTGGATAATACACATACATGATGCACAGACATGGAGGCAAAACACCCATACATATAAAAATAAGTAAATTTTTAACAAATTATAAGCCATCTAAACATACCTTGCTCTGTAGAGATGAGTGTGAGCTTTTGTATGTGAAAACTGGAATTGGGAGAGAAGGTTACTCATTCCTGTTACACAAATATTTCCCCCAGTGCCAATGGCAAACCGAAAAATTTGTATATTTGTTGCTTTTCCCTGTCCAACACCCAGGAATGAGGAATTCTTCATTATATCGGGGTCTGTGAACTGCCAGGTAGCATGAGGAACAACTGGATTATAAAGGAGAGTGCCTATTCTTATTTATTCTTCATTTGAAATACTTGCACAGCAAAAAAAAAAAACAAAAAAAAAACAAAAAAAAACAACTAAATGTGTAACTTTGAATCAATAAGTAGTATGGCTGGTCCTGATTTAACTAGCCAACATCACTATTCAGTTCCAAGTTACTTTACAATGACTATTTTAATAAAGCATTAGTGTGAACATCTACAGATGAAAAGAAAAGGGAAAGTGCTTCTGGACTGATGTCCTGTCCTCTAGCTCAGCTTCAACAAAATTGCTCAGAATTGTAAGAACACACAATTAGACCACCCGCACAAGCACTGGTAAAGAATAGATTATTGTTTGATCTGGCTACCTATCTTGCAAAACATCAAGAGGCCTGGCCTGTTGCTGTGATAAAACACTTTGACTAGAAGCAACTTGGGTGATGAAATAATTTATTTGGCTTACACATTCCAATAGTAGTCCATTATGGAGAGACACCAAGGCAGGAACTTAAGGCAGGAACTATACGCAGGAACTGAAGCAGAAACAATGGAGGAATACTGCCTGTTGGTTTGTTCTTCATAGCTTGCTTAGCTTTCTTTCTTAGACAATCCAAGACCACTTTTCATTCATTGTGTATCCAATGTAAGGTGCATAGGGCACTCTTTCCATAGATCTATGCTTATTCAAAGTATTTGCAATTTCCTATTTCCTGCTCAAAGCCAAATACAATGTCACATATTCATGCTCGTACACATTTTGTTTTACATAAAACTGCACTTTACTAGCAAGAACAACTAGTAACAAACCTGAAAATTTACCATGCCTCACATCATGAATGAACTAACTCAAAATGTTTACTCATCAGCAAGCAAATTTGGTGTGCAAAAGGCAGTAGAAAAATATCCCAGTATGAAAAATGAATGCTTGCCATGTTTCAAAACCAATTTTCAGAAGAATTAGTGACATCTAATTTTAGAGCCCCATGCCTTCCCCTAGTGACATCAGTATAGGTTGCAAAGGATTCATGCATCATATGGATGTATAAATTTCTCAGGAAACAAATACTAGTACTGTAAATACTAGCTTGTAAAACATGAAATATTGTTGTAGCATTGGGCTGCCACATTACAAAGATCCTTGAAATGTGCACCTTGGGTCTACATCATAGGCATAACCTACAAACTTAGAAATATCTATGCCCATATTCTATTTCATGTATGATATCTGGCTGAAGCTCCATGAAAAAGGCCTAGCATTCTGCTTTTATACTTTAAAAATTGTTTCAGTTATATACTAACATATTACAAACATGGACTCTCAGGTGGTGTTTAAAAAACAATTCATTTTTTATCAATGTTAAACCCTGGAATTTATGCTAATGGCACAACTATGGGTTATGGAGATAGCTAAAGATGTATCCAAAAAATACATTCCTCAAAAATTTGCAAACAATTCTGATCTGCTATAACAAAGTGATCAATGCTCTTCATAAAGAATGATGATGCCCTGGGTGGCACGTAGCTGTCATCCCCAAAACTAGAAGGCATAAGCAGGAAAACTGAAATTGTTTACAGTCTATTCTGGCCTATATAGTAAGTTACAGGCCAGGATATGATCCTGTCAAAAAAAAAAAAAAAAAGGAACATTAATGATTTTTTTTTTTTTGGTTTTTGGTTTTTTTGAGACAGGGTTTCTCTGTGTAGTTTTGGTGCCTGTCCTGGATCTTGCTCTGTAGACCAGGCTGGCCTTGAACTCACAGAGATGCACCTGGCTCTGCCTCCCGAGCGCTGGGATTAAAAGCATGCGCCACCACTGCCTGGCATGATTTGTTCTTTAAATAAGGAAAGATGAGTTTAAGTGTAAGTCTAGGATTATCATAATTTTCTCAAAATCATACAAATGATTGCACAGAAGGGTCAAGCCTATTCATTAAAATAATAAAAGTTTCCAAAACCTTGTCTATTCCAAGGATCATGAATGCCCATAATTTTCTCCTCATATAAAGTTGTTATTAATATGCATTGCTATGTGATGGTATTATTATTATAATATTATATGGTTTAATCACAGTGTTCCCCCATTTACCCTCACTTATGATTTCATCCCCATTCCTTTGGTATCTTTCCTTTTCCTTAATAATCAGTCTGAAATCTCATGTCTTTTTGCATAAATTCTATAGAGAACCTGTTTTTGTCTTTCCAAGTATGGTTTATTTCTCATAATATAATAATCAGTTTTACTCATTTTTCTGTAAACAACATAATTTAATTGTTCTTGATAGATAAATAGTACTCTGCTGTGTCTATGTACTACATTTTCTTTATCCATTCATCTAGTAATCATTCCTGGACTGATTCCATGATTTCACTTTTATGAATTCTGCCATGGCATACATGGATCTGTAGGAATCTCTATTACATGCTCCCCATGATTTCTTCAGATGGGCATGCATGAATGGTACAGTTACATCATGGGGTGATTCAATTTTCTTCTCTTGAAGAAATCCCCAAACTGACTTTCACAGTGGTTGCGTTAATTTACATCCCTAATTTGTTCATATGGAGTTTTGTTGAAAGTGCTATAAGTGATATAGGTATATGTATAGTCAAACCTGTAAATAAGCATATGAATGTATATGCTGTATTTATGTTTTATTTAAATTAGAAAGGTTGGGAAATGTCTGTTTAGAAAATTCTCTTTATCATTTCCCATCTGAAATATACATTTTATATAGTCTTTTCCTAATTCGTAAAACTATACCCTCTGCCTCCTTTCTCTCCCCTCCCATTAGTACCCTTAGATTCCAGTTTTATTTTTCCTTTCACATGATATATGCATACATGATTTTTATGTGTCTATAGAAATGCAGGAACTACACATGAAAGAAAAGAGTATATGATTATGTCCAGTTACATTTATTTTACTACAAATGGCATGCTTTTAGTTTAATTTCTTTTAATTTTCATATACACCACATTTTCCTCATCTATTCTTCTATTGGCAGCTAGGAGGTTGATTCCATAATTTATCTGTTGTGAATAGTGCTGCAATGAACATTAATGTGGCAGTGTCTCTGTGATTTGTAAGTTTGAAATCCTTTGGTTAAATACTCAAGAGGAGAAGAGCTGGGTCCTCTGGAACATCTATTTTTAATTTTTTTAATCCTTTGTACTGACTTCTCTAGTGAGTGGACTGCTTTATATTCCCACCAGCCGAGTATATGGGTTCTCATTTTTTTCTGCAACGGCTAGAAGAAAATGTCAAGAAAAACTTTTCAAAAAATAAGGTCATGTTTGAAGAAGGCATCCAGTGTTGACCACTGGGCTTCACATGCAAGCAACACACACACACACACACACACACACACACACACACACACACACTCATTCACAATCTGCACAGAGAAATAATTAATTTAATAAATAAGGAACATAAGATTTATAGTAATATCTATCACCTATACTGTCATAAGACTAAAAACCTCACTGTGGAATTAAAAAAATTAATTCTTTTTTAAAATAAATTTTTATTTGGAAACAATATTCAGAATTTCCACACCACCCAACCTCTTACTCAATAGATACAACATAGTAGAGAATTCTTGGGATGAGTGCTCATTTTGAGTTTAAAACCTGGTTTGTTCTGTTGAATATAGACTGAGTGTAGGATTATTATCTGTATAGACAATCCAGAACATAAGTGTACATAGTCTCATCTAAGAAATAGCTGATTTTGTAAGTTCATTTTATGTACATACTAGTGGGTAGAAGATCTTCCCAGTTAACTACAGATGATGAGATAATAACATTACAATATAAAAGAGCAGTCCTTTTCCCATCCCTTAACTTTAATGTCTTAATATCTCTCTACCTAAAACATAATTGCTACTTTCTGTAAAATGCTGATAAGTAGGGCTTACTTCAAGAGGAAAAAATTGCCACAAATTCAATTTTTATGATATTTAAGGGAGCATTTTAACCTGTTTTCAAAGGTTTATCTGCTGTAAATATGAGACTGATTATAATTCTCCACTTTATTATAGTCTAGTGTTCATATGCTAATCCTTATTATATTGCCATGAAATTACAAAAAGAATATCAAAACAGTTTTGTGTTTATTCTAAGTATGCTAGATAAGCCAGTAGTATTAATGCAGCTGAGACTTTATTATTTTTCTTCTTAGAAAGAATAAAAATGAGTTTACTTAATATGAGATGATGGTTTCATACAACTGTTGAGATTAGGTAATGTTTAAAATAATACAGATTAATAGAAAAATGCTCAATTTCTATGCAGCTGAAGTCATATACATGGACATAAATAATAATGTTGGCACATGTGTCCTGATTCAGTCTTTTGTAACAGTTAATTGATGCACTCAGTCACCATCCTCTCCAGATCCCTCTAGAGTATATGATATGTGACGTCTGACACTTCCTTCTGAAATCAGAGACGTTCTTCAATTAAACATGGTTTGCTATTGCACAGAAGACTCTTATTTATTTTTGTTTTTATTTATGTATTTAAATGTGTATATGCCATATGAGTGTGGGTACCAGCACAGACCAGAGAGGCAGGGGGCTTTGGATCCCCTAGAACTATACTTGTAGACAGTTGTAGATCACCCAATGTGGATGTTGGTAATTGACTTTTCCTTTGCTAGTGGGTATCTGAGAGTCTCTTGGAGCCAGAGTCTCTTGGTTGGGATCAGAACCTCTGTCTACTATCGCCTCTCAATGCTGGGACCCCATCTTCCTTGAATCTCTGTAGGTCTTGTGAGTGCTGCCACAGACCCTGTGAGAACATATGTACGTCATTCCCATTGTATCTGGAAGGCACTGATTCCTTTGTGTCACCGATTCCCTCAGGCTTACAATCTTTCAGTCTTCCTGCCTCCTATTCTGCATAGATCCCTGAGCCCTGACAGGATGATTTCATAGACACATATCAGTTAGGACTGAATGCTCCAGAGTCTCTCATCCTTAACACATTGTCCAGTAATGGCTCCCCATGTTAGTTCCCATCTACTACAAGAATTAACTTCTCTGATAAGAGGCACTGATCTGTCAGTATAACAATATGTCATTAGGAGTCATTTTATTGCTATATTCTTTTAGCAGAATAAATAATAGGAAATTTAAAGAGAAAGAAAGAAAAGAGAAAGCTCTGACATGGCATTATGAGACAAGAAACCTTCAACAAGCCTTTTGAGTTCATTTTCTGTTGGCCATCTATGCTGGGCATATAGCCTACTTAAGAGTAGTTTGTTTCATATTGATTTAGAGGTCCTTATTTTCTTGGTTTCATCTGTCCCTCTCAGTATTACATTTCTCTTGCCTTCTCTTGTGCAAGGTTTCCTAAACACTAAGGGGCAGGATTTGATGGAGACATTCTAATTAGGGCTGAGTAACCCAAGGTCTCTTCCTCTTTGTACAATGTCTGCTGTGAATCTCTGTGTTTGATCCCATTTGTTGCATGAGAAAGCTGCTCTGATGATGACTTAGCAAATCGCTGTTTATGAGTATAACAGAATGCCATTAGGAGTAATTTTAGTGCTAGGGGCTTTCTTTATTTGTTTGTTTTGCTTTTTAGAACAGTAAATTTGGTTTCCCTCTAGTGCCCTGGTCTATCTAGTCTCAGGTTCTTGGTCACTCAAGCAGTGTCAGATATGAGCAGATACTCCATCTCTTGAAGTGGGCCTTAAGTCAAATCAGATATTGGTTGGTTACTCCCAGGAGCTCTGTGTCACCACTCTATTAGCATATCTTGCAAGCAGAACAGCCTTGTAGAACAAATGGTTTGCGTCTGGTTTGGTGTTTACATTTCTTGTTTGGTAGTATGCAGAATACCTTCTTGTACCAAAGACATTAGCATGTAGGGTTAAGGCACTATGTAGGCACCAGCTTGACTTCCCCAAGTTCAATGAGTTGTGAAGGCATTGTCTTCATCAATGGAGCCTTGCCACCATTTTGTGGAAAGCAACCTATAGTCTTTGCAACAGCCTGGGTTGCTTAAGGGTTCCCACAGGACCCCTTAGGGCAACAATTCAATTAGATGTAGCATAATCATGGTATTGGGAGCTTTACTTAGTGACAAGAGATGGCCAATTGGGGCCTTGTCATCCCAATTTTTGACTGTATCATTTAGATTATCTTCATATGTGTGTATATTACATCCAAATGGCCCCTTTTTATCTGTCTCTCCCGTATTTTCTCCTCCATCCTCTTCTTCTCCCTTACTCTCCACTTGATCCACCTCTTCTAGTATGAGTCCCCCATCCATCCATAACTATCTATTCTATTTCCCTTTCCTAGGGAAACCTGTCTCCCAGAGTCCATTAACTTATACCTAACCTGTGGTTCTCTGAATTGTAGCTTGGTTGTCACTGATTTTATAGCTAATGTCCACATATAAGTGAATATATACCATATTCATCTTTCTGGGTCTGAGTTACCTCACACAGGATGATGTTTTCTAGTTCCATTCATTTGTCTTCCAATTTTATGATTTCATTTTTTTAAGGCTGAGAAATACTTCATTATGTAAATGTACCATATATTTTTAATCCATTCTTCTGTTGAGGGACACCTACGTTGTTTCCAGTGTCGATACTGTGAGTACAGCAGTGAACATGAGCAAGTGTCTTTGGAGTAAGATGAAGTATTTTTTCGGTATATACCCCACGGTAGAATAGCTAGGTAGACTGATTCCCATCTTCCTGATGAATTGTCACATAGATGTCCATAATAGTTGTACAAATTTGTACTCCCACCAGCAATGGATGAGTATTCTTGCTGTCATGAGTTGTCACTTATTTTATATAACTTAGTCCTTCTGATGTTGTAAGATGAAATCTGAAGTAATTGTGATTTTTTTCCCTACTGGCTAAGGATGTTGAACATTTTTTAAGCATTTCTCAGTCATTTGTGTTTCCTCTTTTGAGAATTATCTGTTTATATTTGGACCCCATTTTTTACTTGAGTAATTTGTTTTATTGATATCTAGTTTCTTGAGTTCTTTATGTATTTTGGATATTAACCCTCTAATGGATATGGAATTGGTTAAAAATAAATCTCCCATTCTGTAGGCTGCCACTTTATCCAAATGACAGTGTCCTTTGCTTTACAAGAGTATTTCTGTTTCATGAGGTCCCATTTATTAAATGTCAATCTTAGTGCCAGGGCTATCAGTGTTCTGTTCAGAAAGTCATTTCCTGTGCCAATGAATTCAAGGTTATTCCCTGCTTTCTCTTCTGTCAGGTTAAGTGTGTCTGGTTTTATGTTAAGGTCTTTGATCTATTCGGAGTTGAGTTTTGTGCAGGGTGATAAGTACGGATCTATTTGTATTCTTCTACATCCAGTTTTCCCAGCACCATTTATAGAAGATGTTGTGGCTAGAGTTTTCCTGCCTGGCCCACGGTCAGGATAAATCTCTTTCACCTGCCAGTCCCACAGCCGCTCAGACCCAACCAAGTAAACACAGAGACTTATATTGCTTACAAACTGTATGGCCGTGGCAGGCTTCTTGCTAACTGTTCTTATATCTTAAATTAATCCATTTCTATAAATCTATGCCTTGCCACATGGCTCGTGGCTTACCGGCATCTTTACATGCTGCTTGTCCTGGCGGCGGCTGGCAGGCAGTGTCTCCCTCTGCCTTCCTATTCCTTTTATTCTCTCTGTTAGCCCCGCCTATACTTCCTGCCTAGCCACTGGCCAATCAGTGTTTTATTAGCAACACATTTGCCATACAGAACATCCCACAGCAAGATGTTTTCTTTCTCCAGTGTATATTTCTGGATTTTTCAGAATCAAAACTTAGGTGTCCATAGATGTGTGAACTTAGGTCTGAGGTCTTCAATTCGATTCCATTGACCAATGTGTCTGTTTTCACACCAATACCATGCTGTTTTTATTTCTATAGCTCTGTGATAAAACTTGAAATCAGGGATGGTGATACCTCTAGCAGTTCTTTTATTGTTCATGATTGTTTTAGCTATCCTGGGTTTTTTGTTTCTACATATAAAGGTGAGAATTGCCCTTGGAAGGTTTTGTAAAGAATTGTGTTGGAATTTTGATGAGGATTGCATTGAATCTATAGGTTGCTTTCAGTAGGATTGCCATTTTACTATACTAATCCTATCAATTCATGAGCATGAGAGATATTTTTATCTTCTGATATCTTTCTCAATTTCTTTCTTCAAAGACTTGAAATTTTAATCATACAGGTCTTTCACTTGCTTGGTTAGAGTTACCCCAAGATATTTTATATTTTTGAAGCTATCGTGAAAGGTGTTTTCTCCATGATTTCTTCCTCAGTTCATTTGTCATTTGTCTACAGAGGAGCTACTGACTTTTTTTTTTTTTTTTTTTTTTGGTTTTTTCGAGACAGTGTTTCTCTGTGTAGCTTTGCGCCTTTCCTGGAACTCGCTTTGGAGACCAGGCTGGCCTTGAACTCACAGAGATCCACCTGCCTCTGCCTCCCGAGTGCTGGGATTAAAGGCGTGTGCCACCACCGCCTGGCGACTATTTTTTTTTAAGTTAATCTTGTATCTAGCTACTTTTCTGAAAGTTTTTATCAGCTGTAGGAGTTCCCTGATTGAATTTTCAGGGTCACTTATGTATACTATCGTATCATCTGCAAATAAAGAAACTTTAACTTCTTCTTTTCCAATTTGTTTTCCTTTCTTCAGCTTTCTTATTTCTGTAGCTAATCCTTCGAAGTACTATAATGAATAGATATGGAGAGAGTGGACAGCCTTTTCTTGCTCCTGATTTTACTGGAATTGCTTTATGTTTCTCTCTATTTAGGTTGATGTTGGTTATGGGCTTGATGTAAACTGCCTTAACAGTGTCTAAGTATGTCTTTTGTATCCCTAACCTCTCTATGACATTTATCATGCAGAGATGTTGAAATTTTGTCAAAGGCATTTTCTACATCTAAGGAAATGATCATGTGATTATTGATTTTCAATTTGCTTATATGATGGACTACATTTATCAATTTATATATATTGAACCATCCCTATATCTCTGGGATGAAGCCTACTTAATTATGGTGTGTGATGTTTTTGATATGTTCTTGGATTCATTTTGTAAGTATTTGAGAATTTTTATATCTATATTCATAAGGGAAACTGGTTTGTAGTTATCTTTGTTGTTTTCATAAATCATTTGGGTATACCGGTAAGCGTGGCCTTGTAAAACAAATTGGGCCATGTTTCTTCTGTTTGTATTTTGTGAAATAGTTTTAGGCGTATTGGCATTAATTTTTCTTTGAAAGTCTGGTAGAATTCCATGCTAAAACCATTTGTCTCTGGGCTTATTTTGATTTTGAGATTTTAATAGCTGCTTCTATTTCACTGGGTGTTATAGGTTTTTTTTAATTGCTTAACTGATCTTAATTTAACTGTGGTAAATGGTCCCTTTGGAGAATATTACCCATTTCTTTTAGATTTTCCATTTGGTGGAGTACAGATTTTTAAAATATGTCCTTGTGATTCTCTGGATTTCCTCAGTATATGTTTTTATCTCTCCCTTTTCATCTCTAATTTTACTAATTTGGATATTCTTTCTCTGCCTTTTAGTTAATTTGGATAAGGCTTTGTTAATACTATTGATTTTCTCCAAGAACCAACTTTTTTATTGATTCTTTGTATCTTTGTTGTTGTTTCTATTATATTTATTTCAGCCCTGAGTTTGATTAGTTCTTGCCAGCTATTTTGCTGTTGTTGTTATTTTGCCTTTTTATTCCAGGGCTTTCAGGTGTGCTGTTAAGTTACTAGTATGATATGGCTCCAATTTTTTTCTGTGTAGGAACTTTCTGCTGTGAACATGCCTCGTAGAACAGCCTTTATTGTGTCCTATAAGTTTGAGTATATTATGCATTCATTTTCATTAAATTCTAGAATGTTTTTAATTGCTTTTTTGATTTCTGCCTTGACTCATTTTCCATACAGTAGTGAGTTGATCATTATCCATGTTTTTGTAAGCTTCTTGTTATTTCTGTTGCTAGTTCAGATTTAATTATGGTGTCAGATAGGATGCAGGGTGTTATTTCAATTTTCCTATGTCTGTTGAGACTTGCTTTGTATCCAAGCATGTGGTCAGTTTTTGAAGAAATTCCATGAGGTGCTGTGAAGAAGGTATCTTCTTCTTTGTTTGAGTGAAATGTTCTATAAATATCTGTTAGGTCCAATTTGGCTTATAGTATCATTTAACTCCAGCATTTCTCTGCTTAATTTTTGTATGGATGATCTGTCTATTTGTGAGAGTGGGTATTGAAGTCTCCCACTATCAGTTTGTGATTTAAGTTATAGCAATGTTTCTTTAACAGATTTGGGGGACATTGTGTTTGGTTCATAGATGCTAAGAACTTAAATTTTGATCCTACCACCAGAGAGCCCCCAAAACAGATCAGGCTACACAACTGTCTCGCCATACAAAGGGCCTAGCCTAGTCCCATGCAGGCTTCACAGCTGTTGATCCAACTTTCATAAGTTCCCATTAGTTTGATTTGGTCATCTCTGCAGGTTTCCCCATCATGATCTTGGTGCACTTGCTCATAGAATCCCTCTTCTCTCTCTTTGACTTTTCTTGGTGGATTCTTTCTTTGATGAACATATAGTGTCCTTCTCTATCACTTCTAATGAGTTTTGGCTTGAAGTCTAATTTGTCAGATATTAAATGACTATACCAGTTTGCTTCTTAGATCCATTTGCTTGGGATATCTTTTTCTAAACTTTTACCCAGAGGTAATGTCTATCATTGATGTTAAGGTATGTTTCTTGGATGCAGCAGAAGAATGGATCCTGTTTGTATAAGTATTCTGTTAGTCTGTGTCCCTTTATTGAGGCATTGAGACCATTGATTTTGAGCAATATCAATGAATGTTGATTCTTATTACTTTGTTGACATTGGTGATGACTCTGTGTGTGTGTGTGTGTGTGTGTGTGTGTGTGTGTGTGTGTGTGTGTATGTGTTGTGTGTGTGTATTTCACCCTCTTTTGACTTGCTGACCTGAGCTTATTTATTCTGTGTGTTTTCTTGGGTATGCCTAACTTTTTAGGTTGGAGTTTTCCTTCTATCCCCTCTGTAGGGCTGGATTTGTAGGTAGATACTACGTAAATTTGGTTTTATCATGGAATAGCTTATTTTCTTCATCTATGGTGATTAAAAGTTTTGCTGAGTATAGTGGCCTTGGCAAGTATCTGTAGCCTCGTAGGGTCTACAGAAAATCTGTCCAAGTCCTTCTGTCTTTTAGAGTCTCCAATAAAGTCTGCCTTTATATGATACTTGGTCTTTTTTCCTTGCAATTTTTAATATTCTATATTTGTTAAGTATGTTTAGTGTTCTGATTATTTTGTGCCAAGCAGAATTTCTTTCTAGTTCAGGCTACTTGATTTTCTATATTCTTCTTATCTTATACCCTTATAGGCATCACCTTCTTTAGGTTAGAAAAATTTTTGTCTGTGATATTGTCTGGGCCTTGGAGCTGGGATTCTTCTCCTTCCTCTATTCCTACTCTTCTTAGATTTGGTCCTTTCATGGTGTCCCAGAGTTCCTGGAGTTTTTAAATTTAATATGTTCATTGATTGAGGTATCCATTTCTTCTATTGTGTCTTCAGTGCCTGAGATTTTCTTTTCCATATCCTATATCTTGTTAGTAAGGCTTACCTCAGAGGTTCTTGTTCAAATACCTAGATTTTTCATTTCCAGATTTCCCTGTGCTTTGGTTTTCTTTATTGATTCTATTTCTACTTTCAGGTATTAAATGTTTAATTCATTTCTTTCTATTGTTTGTTTGTGGCTTCATAGATTTCATTAATAGATTTATTCATTACCTCTTTAAGGACATCTATCATATCCATAAGGGCTATTTTAAGGTCTTTGTCTTGTACTTCAGCTATGTTGCAATACTCAGGGGATGCTGTGGTAGGGTTGGTGGGCTTTAATTCAGACATTCTGACTGGTTTTTTTTTTTTTTGCTGGATTTTTATGCTGGTGTCTAGGCATCTGGGTTTGAGAAGAGTGGAATTCTAGATACTGATATCTGTTGTGTTTGTTGGGTGGATGTTTTGTTCCTTGGTCTCTGTCACACTCCCTGGTTCTTAGGAGAAAGTCATAGCTGTGTGTTTTCTGGTAGGAAATTATTCTTGGATCCTGATAGGCATGACCAGTGGGGGTTCCAAGTAAAATACTTTTCTAGGTATTGGGAGCTCACATTTAGGAATGTGACTGGGGCATTCACTGAAAGGAGAATAACATAATGTTCCAGGAGGATCTGCCTAGTTTCCTGCCATTGGGGTCAGAGAGTGAGCAGTGGTCACAACAGGTAGTCTACTACAGAGCTGGGGGTGAGACTAGGTGATTTGATATAGAGGGAAATGGGGGAGACTGAAGATGTGCAGGTAGCCTATCTGCTTAGCTAGCCTCCTTGCTTCTCTGTCTGGCTTGGCTGGTGGATTCCCAAAGAATGCCTAATGGAATTTGGGTTGGCATAACAGGATGAGTAGGGAGGATAGTTGGAGAAGATGTGCTTGATTCACTGGGTACGGAGGCCAAGACAACTGGGAAGCCATATAAAGTGGTCTGCTAAAGAGATGGGGTGCAACTGGGTGACTGGATTTGGAGGAAAGGCTGAAGAGGAGAAGATCTACAGTTAGCCTACCTGGTTCTCTAGCAAGAGTGGCCTCTAAGTTCCCAGGGGATGCCTGCTGGGGTTGCAGGCTGGGATGAATCAATGAATAGGGGAAAGAAAATTTGGAGTGTAAGATCTGTAGGATCCACTGAAGATGAGAACAGGCAGGGAAGGGAGGCTGCAGAGATGGGAATAAGACTGGGGGATTGGGTTTGGAGGAGTGGAAGGCAAGGGGAAGCACTGTAGTTAGCCTGCCTGCTCCCCTGGCCAGAGTCAACAATATATTCTATTTGCCTTTTCTCTTGAGGTCCTTTCCTCCTCCCTAGTCCCTTACTAGTTACCTAAGCTCTGTGGTCATTCAGAGTATGCTACTGATATTCTTTTTTTTTTTATTAAGAGATTTTTCTATTTGTTTTACATATCAACCATGGATTCCCCTGTCCTCCCTCCTCCCAGCCCTTCTCCCACAACCCATGCCCCATTCTCACCTCCTCGAAGGCAAGGTCTCCCCTGGGGAGTCAGCAGAGCCTGGTACCTTCAGTTGGGGCAGGTCCAATCCCCTCCTCTCTGCACCAAGGCTGAGCAAAGTGTCTCGGCATAGGCACTAGGTTCCAAAATGGAACTGGACTAGACCCTCTGGATAAGTGAGACAGGTGTTTAGCTTGAACTGTTTAGGGGGCCCCCAGGCAGTGAGACCAGGACCTGTCTTTAATGCATGAGCCGGCTTTTTGGAACCTAGTGCCTATGCTGCTGATATTCTTAAAGAGACTACTGATGAGAGGGTTAGGGAAGGAGGTAGCACTGTTATTGTTAAATATTGAAATTGTAGCTAAGTTATAAGTTTATCATGTACAATATTGAATATTTATAAATATTCAATACAATAGATTTTCTTGTAAAATTTAAAGTCATGGTTTCTCTACTCCACTACAAAATTGTCCCCAGTGGTCTCCGATATCATTCTTAGTGTTGAGTCCTTTCTGTTTTCCTTTTAGATAAATAAATGAGAACATGGATTGCCCAGGTTGCTCTCTGACTAATCTTTACTGTGCAATCACAAAGAGAAAAGGAAAGGGAGTACTGATATTTGTTCAAAAGTTAAAGTATTTGTGAAGTAGCAGAGAGAAACCTACTGCAAGCTTTATGAATTGAGACTAGTGATACTACCTATGAGAAATATAAACAGAATATTCCCAGTCTGTCAGCAATGGATGGAATTTTCTAACCTATCTACAATATACATGAACCATGTTAGCTCAGTCAAGGAGAATATGCTTGAAACCTCCATAGGAATTTTTCACAGTAACAGAGGAATCTCTGAACTGAGTGAGCCCTCTCTCTACACAATACTTTTCAGCATTGTATAACCAAAGAACACACTTCTCAATCTCATAAGACCTCTGAACTCTTTCTTCCTCTCTTTCTATGAAGCTAGTTGTAAGTTTCCCAAGCCTAGCATGTATCAGGGCCATAACTGCAACGTCTTGAATCTCAGAAGCACCCTTTAGTAGACAATCTCTCTCTTTACTC
Source organism: Peromyscus attwateri (assembly GCA_902168425.1). NCBI lineage: Eukaryota > Metazoa > Chordata > Mammalia > Rodentia > Cricetidae > Peromyscus > Peromyscus attwateri. The sequence continues at coordinate 13,621 of CABHPP010149156.1, read as the reverse complement.
TCTCTCTCTCTCTCTCTCTCTCTCTCTCTCTCTCTCTCTCTCTCTCTCACACACACACACACACACACACACACACACACACACACACGCTGAAAAGGTAAATCTTTACCAAAACTTTACATGAAAAACAAGCATAATTGTATCTCCAATCACCAATATTTTGATTTGCTTTGGCAACTGCCTTCTTTGACTAAGGTTACTCTTATTTACTCTTATTCCGCAGGATCTTCTTAGTCCAGACATTTGAAGTCTTGCAGGCCTTCATGCCTTCATGCTGTTCTTTTTCCTGGATTATTTACTATCCATCTTCAGTGAACCTCTGGTCCAGTCACTCTGTCCTTTATGATCTAGCCACCCTTCACATTGGCAAGACCAACCTCTTGCAGCAGAGCCCCTGGCCATATGCTCTAATTCTAGGTCGTAATGTTCACTTTTGTTGAGAGAAAAAGGTATCACTGAAAAAAGAACTTACAGTTTTGGAAAGAGAATTAGAAAGACACATTCTCAACCTGTCTCCATTTTGCCCATAGCAACTTAAAGAAAAGGTGAAGGGAAACTATGAAACATCCATGTGGAGCTGTAACTGTGTGCCCCAGTTACTAGGACTGTTAGTCTTTCCGTTGGAAGAGGAGGTCAGTCCTCTTGGGGTTTTTTATTTTCACCCCCAGCATGGTACCTCCTGCAGGTTCTAAATTCCTAGTCACCAATTACACTTTGACTTAATTTTTATGCCAGAAATTACAAGTGATCAAAACTGTGGATCTTTGCTTTTTAGCTGTGTGACCATGATACATTTATCCACTATGAACGTGTTTCTTTATCTTTCCTGTTATGGTGGTCTGTTTGCAGTCAGTCCCAACTCTCGTGGACAATCCATTATTTTGACATCAATTACTGTAAGCTAGGTTTACCTGTTGTGTCAAGGTGGAGACAAAGAAGTGACACTTACATAACGTTTTGTGTACGGCTTCTAGAAATGACATTCTTGCCATTTGTCACTATTGCTGCCTGTGTTAGTAGCTTATTCTTTTCTCAATTCTGAGTCATAGTATATGCAACGGAAATGAAAAAGCAGTTTGCTTACCCACCAGTTAATTGACAGCTGTAGCTTCTACCTTCTGCTAGGTTTTTTGTTCTTCTGTGCTTCTCTCTCTCTCTCTCTCTCTCTCTCTCTCTCTCTCTCTCTCTCTCTGTATGTGTGTGTGTGTGTGTGTGTGTGTGTGTGTGTGTGTGTGTGTGCGTGTGTGTGTATACATATATATTTTTTCCTGTTTGGAGTCAAAACCTAGAAGTAGAAGTACAGGTCTGTGTATTTAACATTTTTAAGGAACTGCCAAGCATTTTGAAAACAAGAAAGCCCACATTTTCTGAGTTACTCACTAAGTGACAGACACTAAACTATTCACACTGATATCTTATCTATTCTTTTAACTTTGTGAGCCAGGTGGTGTCTTTATCTCTGATTTTCAGAAGTGTAAACTGAGAGGTTAGAAAATGTTCCCAAATTTACTGTGTTAGTCAGGGAGACAGGGCATTTGAAGCCTGGTTCTCTTTCCCTTTTGGGTATGGGCTAGGGAGAAAAGGCAGACCAGATCTGTACCACCACAGAGTTAATGCCCTTTCAAAGATCTTGTTTGCATTAGTGATACAGCTTAAGTTATTCTTCACTTAGTGGGCCAGAGGACCGTTTATTGTTATAGCTAGAAAAGTATCTCCATTTCTCCAGTGTCATCCTGACTAGTGACACTCTCAGGGCAGAGGAACTGTGTGTACGCTGCAGCACTGTTTTATCCTGTAGCCAGCAGAGGCCCTTCCTCTGCTCTGCTGTTTGCACAGGCCAGCATGCATGGCCACTACCCCACAATTAACCTGTCTGAATTAGGCTCCCAATTACTATCTAAGGAAGCTGGCAGAACCCTTTGGGTGTTCTCCATCAGGGACTGAGTTAAGCATACATTTACATGTAAATGGCCTCCTTTTCTCCCTCTCAGCCTGCTAATGAAATAGTCTGCATTGCCTCCCTTGCTGTTTTACACACATATTTTGAGTGAGAAAGATGAAGGGAAGAAAATTAAAGCAAAATCACATATAAAAATAGTCTTTGGAGAAAGCCGCATACCTTTCACTTTCCGTGAATTCATTGTTATTCAATGCATATTTGAATGCCTACCAAGCTGGAGGCTACATTAGACACTAGGGAAATATTTGTGGTGACCCAATACCTGAGACATGCCCTCTGGGAGCTGCCTAGATTCTAAGGAAGCCAGCTGCTAAATTAATGGTTACATGGATACATTTTTTTTTTAATTTTTAAATTGTTGAATAATGGTTTAAAAAAAAAAAAGAAGATGATAAACACAACTAGCCAGAAAACATTCACTAGACGAGTCTGACTTAGGCTAAAGTTAAGCTAAAGCTTCCCCGAGGAAGGTGCAAGGCAGGAACCCACTTAGGCTATGAGAGTGGCCACAGGAAATGATGAGAATGGGCACTGAGAACCCATATGTGCCAGGGACGGCCACAAGCACCATAAAAGCACAATCTCCCTTTATGAGGTGAAACAGCTGTTGTCCCATTATGTGGAGAGGGATGTAGAGCTGGGATTCAAACCAGAAGCTGCATGATTTTGAAATGTGCACCTTCAAGCATTGCAAAAATCACGTGACCCTAATTGCTGCTCCTTTAGCTTTTCAAAATCACTGCACATGGAACATGAGTGCTGCTCAGTGGTAGAGTAGTGTTTAGTATATATGAGGCTCTGTATTTAACACACACACACACACACACACACACACACACACACGCACGCACGCACACACAAACCTTTTTTAAAAGCATACATTTTAGGGCCTAAAAAAGATGGCACAGCAATTAGGAGTACTTACTACTCTTCCAGAAGATGTGGGTTCAATTTCCAGCACCTACATGGTGGATCTCAACCTCTATAACTCCCATCCCAGGGAAATCCCTTGTCCTCTTCTGGCCTCCTCAGGTACTGCATCTGTTACATTATTTAAAGGCAGCTGGAGGGACAGGTGGAAAAAGAGGCTTGGTCTGACCTTAGGCATGACCACAGCAAGGGGACATCTTTTTCACTCACAATTGTGGATGGACAAAATGCCTACAGAAGAAGATGGGATGCGGCCTCTTATCGAGGCAGAAATGATGTCTGTAGTCCACAAAGGAAGCTGGGAAGTGTAGTCCTTCAGCAGGAAACTCATTCGTAATCCTGAGAGGTTATTTAAAAAAAAAAGAAAGAAAGAAAGAAAGCAAAACAGGAGCATTACAGCTTATCTATTGAGGAGTGTCTTTGTCAGAGGGGGTGGTTCTAGGTCGATTGAAGGGGGTCCTCTTGTCATGTGGTAGGGAAACAGTCTTAATTTGATAGGCTGCTATGGATCATATGATTGTCATCTTGTGTTCCTGAAGAGACTTGGAAAATAATTACTAGAGGGCTGTAAGCAGATGATGTAGTTACAGAGTAACTGAGAGATTTTTCTGGGAATGTTGAGGGATAGGAAGGAACAGAGGCAGGAGAAACAAAGTAGGCTGATGAAAGGAAGTGGGCATAGAATTGATTCAGGCTGCCGGTGACTAGTCCCATTGTCATTGTCAGGACTGCTGCACCCAAACGAGCTAGCACAAGTAGAGCAGTCATTGTCAGAGGGGCTTCATCCAGTACCTGACAGGAGCAGATGCAGAGACCCACTGTCAAACAGCTCAGGGAATCCTGTGGAAGAGGGCAAGGAAGGATTGTAGGAGCCAGTCGAGTCAAGAACACTACAAGGAAACAGCCCACAGAATCAACTAACCAGGGCTCATAGTGGCTCACAGAGACTGAACTGACACTCAGGGAGCCTGTATGGGTCTGATCTAGGTCCTCTGCATACATCGTATGGTTGTGTAGCTCAGTGTTCTTGTGGGACTCCTAACAGTGGGAGAGGGGGCTCCCTGTGATTCTTTTGCCTGCTCTCAGGACCCACTTCCTCCTACTGGGTTACCTCACCCAGCCTTAATATGAGGGCATGTGCCTAGTCTTAATATAACTTGATATGCCATGTTTGATTGATGTCCCTGGGAAGGGTGCTCTTTTCTGAAGGGAAAAGAGTAGGAGTAGATAGATCTGGGGGGAGAGGGGAGGTGGGGGGAGGCTGGGAGAAGTTGAGGGAGAAGAAACTGCAATTGGGATATAATATATGAGAGAAGAATAAATAAAAAAGAAACACAAGATAAAACACAAGAAGAAAAAAGAAGTGGAAGGAACATCATAGGAAGGAGACAGGAGAAAACAGAGGACTAATAAAAAGAATTGCATCTGGCCCAGGTGAATGATATACATGTCCCTTTTAATCAATTTCTCCACAGATTCTAAAAGATCTTTTTGCAGATGTGTTAGGAACAAAGGGAGCGGTTGTAGGATGAAAACTATTGGAAGAGCTTGCATGGATCATTTTGTTTGGGTGTAAGGTGAAGACTGTTGACTCTACACATAGAAAAACCAACTGTCAAGGATACTGCTTGGGTATTCTGAATAACTTCCCAAAGCTATGAGATTAATGACAACATCTGGCATCTTTCTTTCATCAGGGTGTAAGCCCTGAAATTTGCTTTTGCTCAGAGGAAGAATTGAATGTCAGGGTAAAGGGCATGAAAAGCTGAATTAGCACTTAGCACGCAGGTCCCATCCCAGTGAGTGGTTGGCTTATATACAATGTTCCCCTGTTCACAGCATCTTCACATGTCAGTTTAGGGAAACATTGAGGGCAGAGTAATTGCTATTTGCCTCTCTGCTGATTGAGACATTAAGGATGTGAATGTAGACTCTGAGATCCTCCACTGGGCAAAATAATCTGTATCCCATTGTCATTTGAAACATGAAGATTCATCTTTAGATAAGGAGAGGTTTTTATGGTCGGGCCTACATGAATGAAGCTGGTCAGGCCTACACAGGAGAGAGATGGTCAGGCCTACACAGTCAAAGGTGGTCAGGCCAACTCAGCTAGAGGTAGAAGCAGCAGACTTCTGGCAGTTCTTATTTTCATGTATCCTCATCCTATAAGGAGATCAGCATGCACCTTACTCTGATGGGATGGTGATCCATCCAAGCAAAATTGTGCTCCATCTAAGAGAGGGACTTGAGTCTCAGGGTTTTCTGCCATGCAAGTGTATTGTAAATTTCACCCATTTTACTCAAGCATTCAATCCTTTATAACTAATTTTATATACCTGATTTTGAATATTATATTACATTAAATAAGCTTTAAGTTTACTTTATGCTTGTTTTGCTTTACTTGCTTTTTGCTTAATTTTGACAACATATACAGAATACTATGTGATGGGATTAAAAAAATGGGTCTCTCTGAACTCTGTACCCTATCTGAGCAGCACACTAGAGCTGACCCTGTTCTCAGACACACAGATGATCTGACCCTGGAGGCACGAGGGCAGCAAAGCTGACCCTACCCCTACCCTCATCTACCATGTTGTGGCATGGGTGACCCCTTGCTACCTGGTAGGTGAGAGAGCTGGCCCTAGAGTCACAAGACCAAGAAGACTAGCTCTGCCCCTCACTAGCTGCAGCACACAGAGAACAGACCCTGCACCCTACTTGGCCAGCCCTAAGGGTGTGAGAGCAAGAAAGCTGACCACCATTCCCCATATACGTACCCTGCAGCAATCTGGAGAGAGGGCCCTGTACCACCACACATGGGCAAAACAGTAGAGCTGGCCCTGGCAGTATGAGTGTCAGTGAGCGGGACCTGAGAAGAGGAGAACTGGCCCCACTCCTTGCAGCAGACTGCATTGGGCGAGTTAGCCAGGGCAGTGCTGGAGAGGTCACCCAGGTAGTGACAATGAGGGAAAGCTGGTAGGCTGACCAATGGAGCTACCACCCAGGCCCAGATCCAGGGCTGTTAGTTAGAACACCCAACATCCACCTTATCTATAAACTGTTGGACCTTGTGGAGGGGACAAACCTACAGATCCAAAACAGCAGAATCTCCATGACACAGGACAACAGGATATCCAAGAGGAGCCTCAGAGAGAGCCCATTACTGATAGTGTAGCAGAAGCCAAAGGCCTCAAGCCAGACCAGTGACTCACCGCTATGAACACTTACAAGTAAAGATGTATGGACTAAAGGGCAAACCGTGTGACTCAATGAGCCACACTACAGCTTCCATGATGAGATTCTTCTCTTTCTTTCTTTCTTTTTTTTTTTTTTTTTGGCTTTTCTTTTAAATTTTGCTTTTGGGGAGTTGTGGGGTTGGTTGCATAGGCAGAGGGCAGAAGTGAGAATCAATAAAAGTTGAGAGGAAAAAATAAATAAAAAATGGGTCTCTCCCTCCAAGCTTGTCCTGTAAATGAATTACATTTGTACTGAGCGTTAACACCCATTAGCTTGTATATCTTTATTATCATTAACAGTTTATAATGTTAGTAATTTTTTTCATAAGATTAGGATTTTATAATTTTATCCCTGTTGAGCATCCACCTTAAAAAATTATAATTATTTAATTAAAGATTCTTCAGTATCAAAATAAGTTTTAAATCATGAACGTAATCTACAGAGAGACAGGGAGGCACATTTTCCTGATTGTTTTATAACGTACTTTTATAAAATTCCAGGTTTTATATGGTTTCTTTTCAAAACAAACCATCTTGCCTCCGTAGTCTAATAAAAGGGAATACAATGATAAGCCGAGGGCTCAGTAGGTCTGTTTGCTTTATGGGTGATCCCTTAACTGATTATGCCAGTATGGCAGTAAGTCACATGGCATGCCCTGTCTTTAACCTTAGTAAAGGCTGCTCACATAGCTGCCAAGATGGAGGCGACCCACTTGGTTGTTATTTAATGCTAGGTGAGCCCAGGTCATCAGCCAAGATGGAGGCGACCCACTTGGTTGTTATTTAATGTTAGGTGAGCCCAGGTCATCAGCCAAGATGGAGGCAACCCACTTGGTTGTTATTTAATGCTAGGTGAGCCTAGGCCATCAGCCAAGATGGCAACAAGCCACATGGTATTCCAAGGTGAGCCTATGAAGCACACATTCTTTTCCTAAACAAGAGCTGAATCCAAGCTACATAAAAGATTTATTATAGCAAATTAAGATTATCTATACATCCTTTAAAAAATCACCTTTGATGAACTTAAAAAATCCTAAAATAAAGAAAATTATAAAGTTTCATCAAAGCCTTAAAGATAGTAAACAAAAACAAGGGAAAGAGGGGAGAATTGAGAGCCATTTTCAATCTTGATGGGGAATAGTTTACTTCTTGGTTGTGTGGGTTGGCCCAAAACAGCTTGACCACACAACTGCCATGACAGGTTTAGAGGCCCAGACACAGCTTCTGTGATAGGCTTACTGACAGTCGACACTGGGATTTAGGAGAAACCATGAACTGACCCCATCCAGGAAGGGCCTGCATTTAAGGGGAAATATCTGACATTACAAACATTCCCAGCATCCCCAAATGCCAGCCAATCATGGTCCTGAACCCTGGAAATCCCCTCACTCCAACCTCCGCTATGTTGAAAACTCCACCCTGCCCAGTGTCAGGGCTTTCTGCTCTCATCACTGTGTCAGACAGAGTCCAAGCTCTGAGCTTGAAATAAAGGCTTTTTGATTTTACAAATTGGATTCAGTCTCCATGGTGGTCTTTAGGGAATCCCCAACGATATGGGCATAACAAATTGTTTTCCAGTGCAAAGTGTCTTTTCCTGGGCTGCTGTTTTTCTCTCCTCCTTGTCACAGAATCAAGGGGCTAGCCTGATCCAAGAAAGGGACTTTGGAGGAAACTTTAAAACAGACATGTTTGGGTCTGGAGCAGATAGACCAAATTCCAACTCTAGAGCCAGCCTTCTCAATAGAGTACAATAGCATAAAACAATTTTTCAATATTAGCTGTACCCAAAAGATTTGAATCTCTAAAAGACTGAATCCAGTGATCTACATATCCATAACAAGTTTATTTTTGTCTGAGGATGGAAGCAGACAACCTGAATGTTTTTACCTCTTAGTTGTTGAAGATACAAGCAGGGTTTTCCAAGTTGGGAGTGGCAGAAACACAAGTAGGCCGAAGACACAAGGCAAAAGATGCATAAGGCCAAAGAGTTCTATGTTATCTCAGCTAGGAATAATTGTAATGTATTTGGAGGCCCAGCAGAAATGGTAAGCATTCAGGATCTGGGTGTAGTTGTAAGTCAGAGCCTTGAGAAAGATTTAAGTGTACTGGGAGTACGTAGTGGTATTTGCTCCACCCATGACCTTGGGCTATATGGCCCAAAGAAAGCAGTGCTTCCTGCCATTGTAGGTGACCTCTGATAAGGAGAGAAGAGAGAGATCACATTTCCTTCTTCCATTTATTTATTTATTTATTTATTTATTTATTATCTATCTATCTTTTATCCTGGTGTAATCGGACTCTGGACAGGCTGGGAATTGAACCCAGGTCCTCTGGAAGATCAGTCAGTGCTCTTAACCACTGAGCCACCTCTCTCCAATCAGCAGCCATGTACAGGGAGGTGGTGATGAAAAATAACAATACGGGACTCTTTCAAGTCCCTGTAATTGGAATGAGTCCACTTTAAATCCTTTAACAAGTATCCATTGGAGGGTGAGTCTGATGATATCTGCGTGGAGCTACCATGGAAAACTCCTGGATGCTGTGGAGCTTTATTGAAAGATGGCTTAGTACTAGCCTTGGCTCTCTGCCACATCTCTCTATTACCTTTGATAGTGACTTCTCATCTGTATGGAGGCATTGTCTTACTCTTGTTAATATTTGTGTCGATCACAGGTATCTTGTATAAGTTCCAGGATGTAATGCATTAAAATTGTAATGGATAATTAAGAAATACAGATTAATAATTAGTCTTCTATGATAGCCAAACTTATAGTCATGTTAGTTAAGTTTTCTAGGTATATATAGATATATATTTCAATTAGGTAGGTAATCTTCAAACACTTCAAATACTTACAGAATATGACATTTAAAATATTTTAAAAACTTAGACTTTCTGGACAGTGAGATACATCTGCTCCTTGCAGCACCGATTTACTTCAAAGAGAAAGATGGGCATCGATGACACTCTATATGGAATTTATCTTCTTCTTGGCAAAAATAGCCATTTGGGCAAGAAATAGATCTTGCCTGGACTGCTGATAATATTTTGTATAAACTGGACATGCAGAACCCATAGGAAGATGACCACTGAACTTCACAAGGCGAAATGTTCTTCAGGTTCCTGCTTCACAGAGGAGACTGCCAAATATTCTACAGGACACAGGGAGAAGCGACTAAAAAACTCTAGGCCTATTGGCTGAAGATGGATGACCCAACATTATAGAGGAACTTTGGATAACTGTCCAGGCAGGCAGTTGTCTCTCTCATTTCCAGAATTTTGGAAGTTGCTTACAATGCATTTCCTGTTTACTTAGGTAATATTATATCTTTCTGAAGTCTTTGATGTAGTTGAAGACTAGATAGTTATAATTATAATTATATAGTTATAATTTTCCTTGGTTATGATAAAAGATAAGTTAGATATGAAACCTTAGACTCACAAATGTAGGATAAATAGAATATTTTCTTTGAATTTGCCAAATATTAATAGACTAGATATTGTAACTGTAATTCTTACTTGACAACTCTTTTGTTATGTGTAATTTTACTATGTTAAATTTAAAACCATCCTTTTTGATTAGACAGAAAAGGGGAAGTGCTGTGGGATGTCATTCTGTATGTTGTGAATATGTGTTGCTCTGATTGGTTGATAAATAAAGCTGCTTGGCCTATGGCATGGCAGCTTAGAGGCAGGCAGGAAATCCCAGAGAGAGACAGAAGGAAGAAAGGCAGAGGCAGAAGAGATGACATCCCACTGTCCAGGGAGCAGCAGCATGTCATGGCACACAGGCAAAGCCATGGAATACATGGTGACATATAGATTAATAGAAATGGGCTGAGTTCAGTTATAAGAGCTAGCTAGCAAGAAGCTTGAGCCATAGGCCGTCCAGTTCATAACTAATATAAGCCTCTTGTGTTTAGTTGGGTCTGAGCAGCTCCAGGCCCAGGTGGGACACAGGAAAACATCCAGCTACAGGAGTGTTATTGGGAATAGGGTCTCAGACTACAATGCCATTTCGTCTTATGAAGTTATTTAAATTAGTTTAAATATTAAAAATTAAAAGCTCTGATTTTGGGCCAGCAGGAGCCATTTCAATTATGAAGTTCCAGTGAACCCCAAACTTAAGATCACAGAGTCAGTGAAAGGTTCAGAGTTTTTGGTTATGGGCCAGTGAAGAATTCCAGGAATTCTTGGCCAATCTTAGCAAGTGGAAAGCTCTAGGAATCTTGGATTGAGCGAGTCTCTGCAGAAAATTTGAAATGAATGAAAGACAAAGGCAAGAATTGAGGTCAATATCTAGTTGCTTAGAGTGTCCTATGAGTCTCAAAATGACCCACCACACCTGGAAAGTAAAGGAGCATCCCCAACCATTACAATCCTGTCGGGGACCAGCCTCAGTAGTTTCAAGGGTCTCGAAGGGCAGGGATGTCTGGCAGGCACAAGAAAAGACTGGGACACAAGAGTTGGTGCAAGCTGACCACTCTTGTCAGATCTGGAGACGTGTGTTTTCTCTGCCTTCTCCCGATCTGACTCAACCCCAGTCTTTTATTTTAATAATACAAGGAAATGGGGGATGAGGAAATTCAACAGGTGATTGGGTTCTTCATAATAGTTTCAAAAGTTCTTTTTGTAAATCAGCAAAGTGTACCCCATGCCCCTTGATTGCACATAGAAGTTCACAGGAAGAAAGTCAAAGCATACCAGCTTATTCTTTTGCAGGTTAATAATTATCAGAACATCTGAGGTAATCACCCCAGAGGCCATCTACTTGTGCTTTCTCAGAAAGCACAGAAGTACAAGCAATGGTTTAAGGTACCAGACTGCCAGCTTCCTCTGATTTTCAATATATATATTAAAAAAAAAAAACTCAGGAAACTAGGTATCAACAAACCAAATAACCCAGTTAAAAAATAGAGTGAAGATCTAAACAGTGAATTCTGAACAAAAGAATCTCAAATAGCTAAGAAACACTTAAGGAGATGTTCAACATTCTTAGTCATCAGGGAAATCAAAATCAAAATGACTGAGCTTTCATCTTATGCCTATCAGAATGACTAAGATCAAAAACACAAGCTATAGCTCATGCTGGAGAGGATGTGGAGCAAGGGAAACACTCCTCCATTGTGGGTGGGAGTGCAAACTTGTACAACCACTTTGGAAGTCAGTGTGGCTGTTCCTCAGAAAACTGAGAATCAACCTATCATAAGACCCAGTTATACTGCTCTCAGGCATACATCCAAAGGATGCTCAATCATACCACAAGGACACTTGCTCAACTATGTTCATAGCAGCTTTATATGTGATAGTCAGAACCTGGAAACAACATAGATGTCCCTCTATGGAGAAATGGATAAAGAAAAGGTGGTACATTTACACAATGTAGTATTACGCAGCAGTTAAAAAAAAAAAAAGACACCAAGAAATTTGAAGGCAAATGGATGAAATAGAAAAAAAAATCATCCTGAGTGAGGTAACTCAGGCCAAGAAAAATGAACATGATATGTACTCACTCATAAGTGGATATTAACTGAAAAGAAAGGATAACTAGGCTATAATCCATTGACCCAGAGAGACTAGGTAACAAGGAGAGTTCATAGGGGAATGACCAGATCTCCCTGGGAAGGGGAGGTGGAAGAGATTTCATGAGTGGACTGAGGGCAGATGGAGATGGGAACATGAGCAATCAGGTTGGGAGGGTACGGAGTGGAAGGGTGCTGCAGGAGATTTTGGGGGCAGGTGGGGTTTGGGATTGGGTGGAAGCATGGCACAGGGGAATCTCATAGGAGTTTTTGGGGAGGACTCCAGCTTAGACTCTTAACAATAGTGGATAAGTAGCCTGAACAGGCTGTCTCCTGTGACCAAATTGGTACCTAGCCCAATTGTCATCAGAGTTCTCAGCCAGCAACTGATGAAGGCAGATCCAGATACCCACAGCCAAATATTAGGTAGAGTTTAGGCATCCTTTGGAGGAAGAGAAAGACATATAGGAGCCATAGGTGTCAAGGACACCAGGAGAAGGCTCACACAATCAACTAACTTGGGCTCATAGGCACTCACCAGGGAGCCTACCTGAGACTGACCTAGGCACTCTGCATATATGTTACAGTTGTGTAGTTTGGTCCTTGTATAGTACTCCAAACAGCAGGAACAGGGGATGTCTTTGACTCTTTTACTGGCTTTTGGGACCCTACTCTTCATACTGGGTTGCCTTGCCTAGCTTTAATACATGGGAAGGTGCTTAGTCTTATTGCCATTTGATATGCCATGTTTTATTGATACTCCTAGGAGACCTGCCCTTTCCTGGATGGAGATAGAAGAGGAGGGCATTGGGGGGTGGGAGGGAGGAATGGGGAAGAAGGACTGGGAGGGGAGGATGAGGGGTAGGCTGTGTCCAGGGTTTAAAATAAATAGATGAATTTAAAAACTGAAAAAAAAATTTAAGCTATCTGAAATGCACTAGTATCATGTCAGATTTTTATGGCAAATAAACCTGAAGACATTGTGTTTATAAATCCACTTCACTAAAGTAATGATGGCTGACAATAGTAACAGTACAAAGCAAAAACAAACAAACAAAAACAGAGCCCAAACTACATGTTTTGAAAAGAATGTATGTGTACTCCATTCCTTTCACACATAATTAGCAGGGCACTGACATCCAAGAGACATAAGATGTCCTTGTATTTTTTTTCTAACATGGATACAGAATCATGATCTTATTCCTGACAGATATCTGAGATGTTCTTGCTTAACCATTTATCAAAAGTTTATGTATCTTTCCATCTAGGGAAAAGTTTATATACGTGGAGTACCACATAGATGAACAGAATTTTAATAGCTTGACTGACGTCAGACCTCCACTCCTTCATCTCTAGAAGTCTCAAAATATTTTTGATATGCAAAGTCCATAGACTCAGTTTTCGAAGTAGTGCTATCTAGCAGGAATTTGTAGTAATGTTTTCATGAGTAAATGGAGTGGGGCTGTTGCACTTTACACTAAACAATAACACAACAAAAAAATCACAGCCATCTTTATATTCCATTTCATCATCTGTCTTTGGACCTTCAGGTCATCTCCTTTTTAGAATAAGACCATCTGCCACTCATGCCCTTCTGTGTTTCCATGTCTGCCTTTCTGGACTTTCTGTCCCAGATTCATGCCCTCTCTGTCCACTCTCTCCCCATTTCCCTGCCTGCTCTTCTCTCCACTCATCCCACTTTTTTAGAGCTCTACTGGTGGGTAGAGGGAATCACTTCCTATGTAAAGTGTATCACCCAGTTTAAACATCCATGGTCCCCAGAGTGTCTCCATTTGTCACTTCAAAGCACCTTCCTTGCACCACAAGATCTTCAGAATGCAAAGAAGAGAATCTCTTGTGACTCTTGCAAGTAGACATTATTCTGTTTTTCTTGTCATAGTTCCTTCACTATGTCCAGTGTGTGTGTGTGTGTGCGTGTGTGTCTGTGTGTGTATGTGTGTGTATGTGTGTGTGT
>CABHPP010149155.1:25000-42875 GCA_902168425.1 Peromyscus attwateri | reverse complement strand
GAGGGGGCGGGGGAGGGGGAGGGCGCACACTAACTGGGAATGGTGTGGGCTTTTGAAACCTTAAAGCCCACCCCCAGTGACACACCTCCTCTAACAAGACCACACCTCCTAATCCTTCCCAAACTGTTCTACCAACTGGGGACCAAACATTCAAATATGTGAGCCTATGGGAGCCATTCTCATTCAAACCACCACAGAACGTAAAACACTACATGAACTCTGGACAACAGTTTGGCAGTTTCTTATGAAACCTACATTCTTAACCATCACAGAACCCAAGCTTGTAGGCATTTATCCAAGGGGGATGAAAAGCGTGTGCACGCAGAAACATTGGCATATGAACATTCACAAGAGCTGTACTATAACAAAACCGAAAATAACCCTATGTTCTTGAGTAGATAGGTAGCTAAACACTGTGATACAGAAACACCAGAAAACAGTGCCCGGCAGTAAATGATTCACACAACCTCGGTGGCTCTCCAGAGAGTTGTGCTGAGTGAAGAAAGGCAGTCAACATGCTGCAGGAGGCACAGTTCCATCGGAATGACCTATTTATACACGTAGAGAAGAGAGTGTTTAAGACTGCATTAGAGGAGGGTGGTAGCCGGAGGAGAGCCTGTCTACAGAAGGGCGCAAGTTCCTCATGCTGATGGAAACAATGGGCGTTTCTGTATTTTAACTGGATCGATGTTGATACCCTGTTTCCTTGATTTTTTTAATTGTTTGACAATTTTACATTACATAATAAATTTCGGTTATTTTCACCGCCTGTTCTCCTTCTTTTTCATAAGTCACCTGTCTTATTTTTATGACTCCTTTTTGTGGGTGACCGACAGTTTAATGAGAATTTCTTGCCTGGATGTGGGTGGGAGACTATTTCCTGGAGCACAGGCAACTTCTCAGTGGCTACACCATTAAAGAAAATGACACCCCTTCCCAAGCAACCCTTAACTGCCAATATTTCCTGAGGGAGGCCTCACGGCCCCTCCTCCACCCAATCTTGTGGGGGTGACTGTAGCTCAGCATTCACGCGTACAGTGGCTATGCCCTGTTCAGAAGACTTTGCGTGTTCCCCACCTCCAGCTCCCACATTCCTGAGCCTTGGAGGGGGTGACAAAGCTTGTTCCATTTAGGGCCAGGCATTCCGCCATCTCTTGGCCAGTCATAGGGTTTTGCGCCACCCAACCAGGATGAAGCTTCTCCAAGAATGTGGGTGGGAGCTGGATGCAGCGCTAATCTCAAGCAGTCAAGCTAATGTCCTGGTTTTGATAGTGTGCACTATAGTATGGTAAGATGTTCCCATCAGGAGGAAAATGGCTGAAGGGTACTTTGTGGTGATATTTTATTTGTGCTGAAATGTGGTGATATTTTATTTGTATGTTAATAAAGTTTGCCTGGAGGTCAAAGGACATAGATAGCCATCCATAAACAGAATTCAGGCAGTGGTAGCACATGCCCTTAATCTGATCACATGGCAGGCAGGGTCTCTGTGTGTTCAAGAACACAGCCAAGCGTGGTGACACATGCCTTTAATCCCAGTACCAACCATAGAGACCTGGAGGTCTCTATAGACAGGCAGTGACGAGGAAGTGAAGTGGCTGGGCTAAGAGCCAATGAGAAGGCAGAACAGCAAGGCAATAAAGGCGCAGGTTAGACAGGAAGAAGCTTGTTCTCTTGGAAAGCTATGGCAGCATGGTGAGCTAAGGTTAGCTGGTGGCTATTCCTATTTCTCTGATCTCTACGGCTTTCACCCCTGTATTTGGCTCTGTGTTTCTTATTTAATAAGACTGTTTAGAAATTCGTCTACAGTACTTCTTACAACTGTGTATGATCTACAGTTGTTTCCAAATTAAAAGGTTAATTTAAAAAATTAAAAGTTTTATTCTCCCTTACCCTACTCACTATTCAAAATGAGATTGTCTTGCCTTCCTTGTGGATTTTAAGTCATTTCAAAGCATTCTATTCAAATACTTCAGAGTATTCTATCTTTCAGGTGAGATGTTTGCCGTGAAGGAGGCATTCAGGCAGCATTTCCTGAGCCAATGGTTGCTCCTCTGTACTTAGATGAATAGAAGCTTGCATGTGCCTGAACTCATCTGTTGAACCAGACGGAGGGAATCCGCCCTGTGTAGATACCAGTTTGTAGTGCTCTTAAAAATAAATGCAGCAGCCTGGAGCAACACCATTGCTATAGCTCTCCAGTCCCTCAAATACAGCAGCCTGGAGCAACACCATTGCTATAGCCCTGCAGCTCCTCAAATGCAGCAGCCTGGAGCAACCACCCCTGCTATACCCTGCAGCTCCTGCCAACGCTCCCAGCCCACTGGAAAGAAGAAGAGAGATGAGGAAAGCTTTCAGTGATACATTTTTCTGCACTCAAAGAGCCATAGGTCAGGAACATTCGTGGTCTGTCCCTGCACTGTCTCTGCAGCCTCCAGATACAGTGATCAGGACTCCACATGTTTCTCTGACCTGGGAAGAGTCACATAAAAGGGCCAACTGAGCTTGCTATAAACCAGAACATTTTTAGGACATTATTGATAAAAATCTCTTTTCTTGATTCGTTTTTTTTTTCTTCTTTTCTAAAGTTCAATTTAAGGAAACTAGCTTTTTGTTATTTGTTGTTTTTTCTCTTGATGCCTAGCTCCTTATGGAAGTTCATATTAAATCTTATTACTTGTCTCCATATTGTTGAGAATAAATTTATGATTGGTCCCTAAAATATGTACTAGCCAATGGCAAACCTAAAAGATGTTTTCTGCCACTACACAGAATGTGGATTTAGCCATTAATTGGCCTTTCATTAAATGATCCATATTACATTGCCCTAACAGAGATGAATAAGACATAATTTCTTTTATTTGACGAGCTCACACACTAGAGGACAGACATAAAAACAACTGCATCATAATAGGAGCTATAAAGGGCAAATTCACAGTGCTAGGGGAGTCCCGAGGAACTAGGTCAGCCTGCATGTGGTGGTTGCCGTCAAGGACTCACACAATCCTGTGGTTTTTCTGAAGATCTTGAGTTTCTGTCTTAGTTCTAAAACGGTTTCTTTATTTAACCGTGAGAAATTACAGGACACTCTGTGGTTTCAACTTTCAGGATTCGAGGTTTGAAATGCTTGCGTTATCTCTGACCAACTTGTCTAAAGCCCCGTTTATCCAGATACTGTCCAGAGAGTCAGTGGAAGGAACAGCAAGCCCAGGCGTTGGAATTAACTTCTCGAGTTCAAATCCCAGACCTGTGGCTTGCTGTTTGGCCAAAGTTACTTAACTTCTTCAGATCTCACTTTCCTCCACTGAAAGAGGGAAGGAATAGCGATACATCAATGTCTCACTAATATACCCAACCCCAAGGTTTTGCTACGTAGCTGAGGCTGGCCTCAAACTGTTAGTCCTCCCAGATGCTGGGGTTACAGGTGGTACCCCTCACCCTTGCCCCCAGCTTACCTCTCATTAATTTTTAAAACCATTCATGAATTTGAATGGCATCATGACATTGCATCATTTATTTCTTCCATATTTTATATGTTTTTTTGTTTTTGTTTTTGTTTTTAATAAAAGAGAGGGTTTCTGTGTATAGCTCTGGCTGTCCTGGAACTCGCTCCGTAGACCAGGCTGGCCTCGAACTCACAGAGATCCTTCTGCCTCTTCCTCCTGAGTTCCAGCATTAAAGGCATGTGCCACCTTGCTTGGCTTTATATGGCTTTGATCTGCATATTAATAATAGTTTTGGCTGTATGATAATTATAACCTTCAAGTGATTTGATTCTCCATCTACTGAAAACAAGTTCACATTCTCCAACTTTTCAAGATGTTATGCCATTTTTCCGGAATCCGTATATGTACACACACATTTGGCAAGAGACAAAAAAAATTGGATGTTGTAGCAGATGGGATGCTGGCAGGAAATAGTAGAACCCTGAAGTTGAGTGATCTGAAGAGAGTTATTGACAAAGATGTAGAGAGCAGAGAGAGAGGGAGGAAATAAGGATGGGGGAAAGTGGGGGGGAGGGTGTGTGTGTGGGGGGGGGGAGAGGAACGGGGATGGGGAGGGCGAGGGGAGGAGAGGAGCCATTGCCATTGTTGATCCTGAGGGGCAAGGGGAGGGAGGGAGCTGTTAGTCTGAGACAGCGGCAGGGCAGGAGCTGGCGCTTCTCTTAGGCCCAGGATAACACACTGAGAAAGAGGACTGGGCTGAAGACACTGCTCTCACGCTGACTCTGAGCAACTTCAGATCGCAGTACAACAGAAAAATTAGAGGCAGGAACATCCCCGAGGCCACGCCCAGGTCAGCGTCTCAAAGCCCGGAGCAGGGCTGAGACAGGTAGAGCGTGGTTCTGAAGAAACAAATGAGGGAAAACTAACACAGAAGCCAAGTTATCGCAGGGAAATCACATTGCAAAAAACAAACTCAAAACAAGAAAACCCGTCAGTGAAACAAAACAAACGGTCGGAGGTTGGCGAATGGTCACTAGTAGCCCTCCAGCATTGAACTGAAACCCGAAGAAATATGGCTGCGGACGCAGTGTCTGGGGAGAGAATTCTGCTGAATGTTGATTTCAGGGGGAGCTAAATGGGAGTTCACAGGAAACGTCTCCTCCATGATATACAACCAGAAGACAAGGAGGATTTGCCTGGAGGGCAAAGCCGGGGTCTGAGAAATGAAACTCCACAGCCTAAGCAGAAGAACCTCATTCCTGCTGTCTGCAGGATGAAATACGGGCTGGGTTTTTTCCATCCTTTGGCTTTCCAGACTCGCTGTAGCTAGCCCCTGTTCCCCCTCCGCCGCCGCACAGTGAGCATGTTCAGCGTCTTTACTTTTCAACATATGTTTGCAGGGACATGTGGACTGGAGATCTGGCCTTTGATCTCCACGTAGGAACTAGATGACAGTTTAGAGTTGTTTCTGGGCAAGAAGGGATTAGTGTTCCACATGAATTGGCTTTATGAGCAAAGGAGCATGGGAATTGAACAGGAATGCCACGGATCAAAGGGAAAAGCTGAAGCAGACATTTCGAACGGCCTAGCCAAGAGTCTGTCACCACGCTTCCCGTTGCTTTTCTCTACAGACACAGCTGAGGACAGTGAGAGATACCAAGGACATGCTAAGAAGGTACTGCTTCCTCTCTCCTTAGAATGCGAGTGTGACACCCAAAGTTGGGACAGCCGCCTGTGAGGGTCATAGAGCAAAAAGACGGATGAGATACTTCTTGATTATAATATAGCAAGATTTTCAGCTGCTGCATCATCATCTATATAGATTTAAATAATAAAATAACCATCTTGTGGCCAACTTTTTGAAATAATAACTCTTTAAAAATCCATGCCATTTCAGGGCCAGTGAGATGGCCCAGTGGATAAAGGTACTTGCTGCCAAGCCTGAGGACCGAGTTTGATCTCCAGAACCCACGTGGTAGAAGGAGAGGACCAGTTCCTGCACGTTGTACTCCGAGTTCCACATGCACACCGGGGCACACCCACACCCACATACATACACACATATGCACAAATAAAACATGCATATTCTTTTGAATTATGTCATTTCGGTAATAATGACTCTTTTGTTGTCTTCCTGATTTTTCACCCCCAAACACACCAGGTAAATATGATAAAGCAAGAGACAGGTTGACAATACCGTTCTAGGTAAAGACACACTAAGGTAAATCCTGAGGTTTACAAGATTTACAAAGAGTTGTAGTCAGACAGTGAGACAGAGACCAAATACGAACTGCGCACCTGTTGAAAGGGTTACATTCATTAAAATGTGTAAACGATTGAGAGAAGTAACAGCCACACAATGGTACAGGGAGGGCCATCCCCCTGGGTACACAACCTGTAGTGTCATATAGGTGCCCAGTGCCTAGAAAAGCCCTGAGCTCAGTTTAATAACTAATGCTGTCCTCTTGAAAGTCTTTATTTTGTTGTGTTAGATGGATGGGCTCTGGGTGCCCTCAGAGGCCGGGAATGAGCATCAGTTCCCCTGGAAACAGGAGTTACAGACCAAAATTGAACCCAGGTCCTCTAGAAGAGCAGCCAGTGCTCTTAACTGCTGAGCCATCTTTCCAGCCCCTATCTTGAAAGTCTTAATGGCTTTATGTGTGAACTTGATGGGACAATAAAGCATGCATGTGAGCACAGACGTACACAACATTTGAGTCCTCTCTTCCTGCTTGCCTTGTTCACACACAGTGTCCACTATGTCTCCCAAGGCAGAGTTCAGGGGCAACTGAAGCCAAAACAAGTTAGTCACATTCCACCTACAACTGAGTAAGATGGCCACACCCAACTGTAGCTAGAGTTTTCCTGCCTGGCCCACAGTCAGGACAAATCTCTGTCGCCTGCCAGTCCCACAGCCGCTCAGACCCAACCAAGTAAACACAGAGACTTATATTGCTTACAAACTGTATGACCGTGGCAGAATTCTAAGTTGGCATGAAGACCAACTTGGGCCAAAGCAAAGCCCTCCCCCACTTGAAAAAATTTGTAAGATTCATGCTAATTATTTAAATTTTTTCCCTAGAATGATAATTAAAACACAGCTGAAGCTGAAAAAGACACAAAAGAAAGAAAGAAACCTTATAGTTTAGTATGTTTGATAGCATTTTTTAAAACTTTGATCAAGGAACCTTGTATTCTGTGTTGGGCTCTGTTAATAGTCTTAGGCTGCTGGACCAGAACATGGCACGTACTTACCTCCTGCACACAAACTGTAGTGAAAAACTGCTATGATCATTCCTAAGTAGACATCCAATTAACAATAATGCCTCAATAAGTAGCCCTTGATTGAGGGGGAAAACACACTTTTGCTGAGGTCCTAGTCTCGCTACAAAGCATAGTTTATAGAGTCAGGTTCTCCAGCAGCGAGAGAAAACAAATTCTCTTCACAATCGTCCTGCCTCAGTCTGTTGTTTTGAGTCCCTTGAAATAGAAACCAAGTGTGTGAGGTACCAGGTCTGTTACGGAATAAGAATTACAAAGAGCTGATTTCCTTCATGAAATTGATGATGCCAATGGATTTAAGACATTAATTCACCACTGCAGGAGTTGAAGCCTGCTAAGTCATTAAGGACTTACACTATCACAGAGCTCCTAAGCATGGGTTTCAATAGTCTTGAATATTCATCTGTTGTTGAATATTATTTTAAGAAGTGTTACATTTGTTTATGCTGTGGAACATTTGCGTAATGATGCAAAGATGTGTCGCATTTTTTTTATGTTGCATTTGTTAATTCTGTGAAGCTGTGTTACTTTGCATGTTTAAAACACCTGATTGGTCTAATAAAGAGCTGGATGGCCAATAGCAAGGCAGGAGAAAGGATAGGCAGGGCTGTCAGGCAGAGAGAGTAAATAGGAGGAAAAGAGAGAAAGAAGATCAAGGAGCAAGAAAAGAAGGGGCCAGCCACACAACCACATAGCCAGACACAGAATAAGAAGGAAAGAAAAGATATACCAAAATAGAGAAAAGTAAAAGCACAGATGTAGTGGGTAGCCATTCCAGCTTTGATCTGGAAGTTCCAACCCCCATTGAGGCTTCCGTAACTGTCACGCCTACAAGGCGGGGCCAAGAGAGGACCCTGAAGACCCAAGATCTGGATGGGCCGCTTCTCTTGGTTCCTGGACCCTGGACGCTGGAAGTAGACTGAACAGAGTTCTCCAGAGAACACCACCGGACTGTGCTACGTCTTCCCCAGACCCTGCAACCTACCTATCCCTTCATTTGTAAGTTACACCACTTAATAAACCTCCCTTTTAACTACGTGGAGTGGCCTTAATAATTTCACCAATACACAGAAGCAAAAGATAGATGGGATAATTAGTTAAGAAAAACTGGCTAGAAACAAGCCAAGCGAAGGCCGGGCATTTATAAGTAATAAGAAGTCTCTGTGTGTAATTACTTGGAAGCTGGGTGGTGGGCACCCAAAAGAGCCAAAAAAGTAAAGAGTAAAAAACAATCAACAACAGTCACCTTCACCAAAGCCCCAGAACTTACACCAATAGAAGGTGAAAGTGGCCACATGGCCACCAAAACAACAGCCCCCAGCTCAACTGTGGCTCTGAGAATTTTCAAGAGATCTCCAGAAAGCAGACCAGCAATCAGAAGCTGGGGCAGCTGGAAGGTAGATTAAGAACTTGTCAATGCAAAGTCCTCGATGTTTCTGCCCAGTAGGAGAGGTTGTATGCAGTGGTCCAGTGCCTATTGTTTGTTTCTTTCTGATGGGAATTGCTATTCAAGCTATCCCCCAACCCCCACCTCCTATTTTATATAGAGTTGTTTGACTCGGTTGAACCTGAAGATTACATGTGAAGGAAAAGTGAATGCCATCAAGGGAACCTAGACTCAGAGCCCACTGAATGGCATAGACGATACCTGGATCAACACCCCCCTCCCCCAGGAAGTATGCCAGGAGCTGCCTTATTGATATCCACTGAGCGAGGTCGTGGAGGGCCATTGAGATTGTACTGATCTCCATGTCACAGGCGCTGCCTTCTACACCCTCAAAATTTTAACCCCAAGTTACACTCCTCTTTTCTGATTCTTAGCATCCTGAAGGCACCTGACACCCTGTGCTTAGCTGGGACGATGCACTCTCCTTTCTACCGTGGCACAGAAGCCACAGTGACGGCATCCTTATGTCTCGCCGTCTTGGTGTCCTATGAAACCCAATCCATAGGTTTCTGCCTGCAGCTACTTTTCCTATAGGACTCAAACTCAAGTCTTCAGCTGGCCAGGAGAACACCATCCAGACTCTGTCACGCCCCCTCACATCTCCTTCCCTCCAATATGCCAGTGCCTGCCTCCCTTTTCATTAACTCCAGAACAGAGCACACTTCCGGCATGCCTGCCCTTCCGGTGCAGCAAAGAAGGCTGGTGCTGCCAATCTAGTTAGGAGCCGCTGTGGGGTGCAGACTGGTGTGAGCATTCTTCTAGTCGATTTTTAAAAGTCTCGATGATCTCGGCATGTTTGAGCAAAAAGTCAAAAGAACTCAAAATGGGTTTGCCATTTCATTTTTCAGGATTATGCACTGGAGTTCAGCAGAAGCAATAAATGAAACGTATTTATTAATAAGTGGGAGGGTAAGATATGGTAGAGGGGAACAAGATTTTTCTTGATCTCAATTGAAGCCCCAAACTTGAGAAGTGGATGGAAGGAACCCCTCTATTGTAAAGAGAGATGCTAGACCATCTCTTAGGATTTGCGAAGAGATGATTGCAAACTTGCCATGCTACCTCTTAGAGTTTCAAAGAGCGTGGGTACTTCTCGGAAGACCACGCTATGAGGCCTATGCTGTGGCCTCCCAGCAATGGGGATGCAGCCCTCTCTTACCTCCAGTCTAAACCCCTAGGGACAAACAGCACTAGAGTGGAGTCAGGTAAGCATTTGCAGAAGATTCTGCCTTGTGACTGCCTGAGGTTGGATCTGGGGACTCTTGAAGCCTACAGGCTTCTAGGGTGTGAAATCTTGTGGGGTTGCCGTAAGCAGGGCAGAGTGAGGGACTGTGGTGGAGGGATGCTGGGTGTACTTAAGGTGAGGCAGACCCTTTGGGCCAGAGGAGTCACTGTAGCTATCCTTATTCAGAGAGCCTGTTGGTGTACCCAGGAGCTGGGAGGCTGCGGAATAACCAGCTATTCTGGGAAGCAAATTGCCCACATCAAAGCATTATGTGATGAATGTGTCTGGGGGCAGAGTATCGAAGGGCCTCCGGCTCCAAATGAGAGCAGCTTTAATGCACTGCCATGCAGGGACCAGTACCAACAGCATTCATGGAGTCAGACCTATTTGCCTCCATTGTGGCTTGGATTTTAAGTATTCCACAAATGCTCACGTCCTAAAGACATGGTTGTCAGCCTACAGTGTGACTGGGAAGTCCTGGAACCTTTGAGAGTGGGTCCCAGTTGGAAAAACAGACCACTGAAGGCCGTGAAGGGGAACTGGTACATAACTCTCTTTTCTGTCTTACACTTGGTTTCTTAGACTGCCTCTGCCATGAATTTCCACCAGGGCAAATGGTGCTACCACAGGCCCAGAGAGAACAGACCGGATGTGTGGATGGAAGGCCCTAACATCGTGAGCCAGGAGAAGTCCTTTCTCCTTCAAACTGTGTATTTTGGGTGTTTTGTTGCAGTGATTTGGAATGCTGACTGACACATCCCTGACCTGTCTCTGCTACCTCATCTGACCCCAAGGAACAAAGGGCGCATAGTCTGTGGGAGATGGAAAATGCAGCCTCCGAACTGAGATTTGTGAAGATACAATGGGTAGAGCTGACTCCTCCCCCTTCCCCATTGCTGGCTGTAGATGGTGATGGAGAGAAGCAGGAGAGATTGAAGTTTTCATTTTTATCACACTGTACTCATTAATACTGTACCCACAAAGAAAAGCCTTTTAAAATCTGAAAGGGATAGAAAATCTTTGGGATATGCTTAAGCCCTCTTCCTGGGGTAGAGAAAGAAGATCTGACAGAAGATACCCAGAGATCAAAGTATGAGGAAAACAGAGGTGCTTCCTGCCCGCTTCCTACTGAGCTGGCTCATTCAAAAGGCTGTTATCTCCAGAATCCCGCAGAGAAGCCCCCGAAGGAGAAGCAGTTAATACATAGAGATTTCAAGGAAATGCAGCACTGAGGAAAATTTGAATCACTGTTTCCCATGCTCTGTGTATTTTACTGTTAACTTTCAGTATTGCTCCTGGAAGCATCAAATGTGAGTCGTACACAAGCTTCCCATCACTGACAATGGAGTCATTTTCACACCCTGGGAAGTCATTCTTCTAAGCAAAAAACTGCTAAGGATTTGCTTGTGCACGTCTGTGTGAGCACGTGTGTGCATGCATGTGTGTGTGAACGTGCATATATATGGTGCATTGCACATGTATGTGCAGGTGTACATGCTTGTGCACACATGGAGGCCAGAGGAGGATACCTGGAGTCCTGATCTATGACTCTACCATATTCCCTGGAGACAGGGTCTCTCAATGAACCTGGGGCTGGGCTGGCAGCCAGCTCCAGGGTTACAAGTGTGCAGGTGGCCGTACCTGGGTTTTTTGTGGAAGTGGGGGGATTTGAACTCATGTCCTCATATTTGAGCAGCAAATGCTCTTACCACTGAGCCATATCCCAGACCCATGATTTGCTTTTTATGCTTCACATACTGTTATAACTATTTTCATATTTTTTGTGTGAAGTATTTGTTTTATAATTACATCTTATAGAAAGAATTCACTTTTTTAGCTTTTGTCACTTATAAGTAATAAAGCTGGTAGGCAGAATTTCCTTTTGAAAATACTTAGTTTTCATTATTTTTAATAATGCATGTGTGTCTGTATATGGGCATGTGCACAGGAGTGCAGGTGAACACGGAGGTCAGAGGCACTGGATCCCACTGGAGTTGGAATTACATGCTATTGTGAGCCATTTGACGGGGTGTTGGGGGCTGAACTTGGGTCCTCTGCAAGAGCAGTCCATGTTCTTAGTCACGGAAGGAGCCATTTCTCCAGCGCTGCAGAATTTTCTTTCAAGTACTTAAAAACAAACAACGATTTTAGATATAGCCCAAATGCAACTGGACTTTTTAAAGTGTCATAATTATTTCATTTTGATTTCATGATATCTCAAGGCATAATGAAAATTTTACTAATTAAAACTGAAGTAATTTTTTGCACTGCCAATTCCAGGGTCTCGTTGGTTAGGAGAGAAGCTGTTAGTCCAAAGCTTGATTTTAAGATCAAGAACTCATGGATTAGAATTCTATCACATGAGGAACAGTTTCTCACGGCAGCAGTGATGTTTCTGTTGTTGCTAAAGGACTTGTGTTCATTGTTCACGCTGCTAGTTCACTTCCCTCCCTATTTCTACATTATATGTCATATTAAGGGGGGAATTTCATGTAAAGCTATTTTCATTCAGAATTCTTCCATGAACTAGTTAGTTATTGGTTTTCAGTATGTGAGATTTTAGTGTAGTACACTTCTATTATCAGACTCAATGTTGTTTTGAGAATTCACAGTTATTTTAATACATAGGTTAGCTATTAATACATTAAACAGAGTCAATCATGCAGCATATGAGAAAAGGAATGGCAAAGTTTCCAGAGAAAATTTTCTAATTGTCGTGAAATTTCAAATTAGTCATGAGCAGAATGAGGCATTTACTGAAATATTTTGCTCTTAAAATGTAGCTTTACAGAATAAATATGGTTTCGGAGGGTAGAAGGGAATAGTAGAAACAAAGAATGATGCTTGGTCTAACTCGGCTCTATACAAATTAAACAACATCCAAACACAGAGCTGATGTTTACGGGCCCACACTTAGCTCCATTATTTTTAATCTGTACAGGACAACACGGAAAAAGGTACCAGACTTTTAAAGTTCAACTTGAAATTTTGGCAGTCTGTCTTTCAGCAGAGAAAGCTGGACTCTTCTCCATTGCCCTTGGCAATGAACCGCACAGTGACTGATCTTCATGACCTCACCCAGGAATTTGGCTCGAATGACCAGCTTTAATCAACCTGAAAATAATGCCTCTTTGTCTGCTGGAAAACAAACGGCGACAGATCGGCTCTTTCTGCTGTAACCACGGCTCATCTGACTAGCCTTGCCCATGAAATTCTTAGGGAAGCATGGGATACCATTTGAGGAGTTAGCTGTGTGTGAAAATCTTAATGAACCCAGTCACCTTGTCATTGAATGGCTAAGAGGCAGCTGTCTGAACAGATTAACCATTAAATCCTCGATATGGGGCAGTTTGACCTCAGTTAACGTATTGTAAAAGACAGAATTTCAGAATATAGTCAGTTTTGAAGTCCGAGCCAGGAGCCTGAGCACCGGATAGTCCTGCAGGCTGCGCCTCAGTGAGTCGGGGGCTTAGTTAGCCACTGCTACAAAAACAAAAGGTGGTGCTACTCTCCCCTCCTCAAAAACCAACACAAACCAGTTTCACTAAATCAAAACCACGTTATCCGATTAGCATTAGTTCACGGGTCGCCTTTGTTCTCCAGAGTGCTCAATCAGTGTTCTCTGACGGACAGGGGAGACCCGTGGTGGGTAACTAAGAGAAAGGTCTATGTTAACCTTTGTATTATGATTACTTCTGCATATGGTTGTTTTGGTGGTCCTGGGATTCAGAAAACTCCAGAGGGACTAACGAAGACATTGGAACCGCGTTGCCAGAAGAAACTCTGGGAAGTTGGCGAAGAGGACGTAACGGGCTTCACACATTCCTAAGAACACACTGCACTTGCCAGATGGAACTGCAACTGAGTAAGGCAGGGTTAGGGGCAATTCAATGCCTAGAGAAGGGACGCACGTGAAGTCTGTGTTGGCTCATTGCAGAGAATGGACACCCGTCTCCACCCTGCCACCACTGCCAGCAGTTACAATCTAGGCCTGGCGAACATGAGCTATCTTGGTCTACTGAGATGAGGATGAATCCTTCCCACCAAGATTGTGATCCCACTGTCAGGGGAGAGACAAGCTCTTATTTTACTTAAGTCATAGTTACTTTGGCTTTTTGTAATAACTGCAGAATCGACTTCTCAGTTAACAGTGATAGTTGTGAGGGACAGTTTTGAGTCCTAAATAAATTCACACATAAACTTCAGATATTATGGTGGCAAAACCAAAGTTACATCTTAGGGTGGATTGAATTCATTTGCAACTGCGGCCTCCAGTTTCCAGTCTTTTCTCTAAAGCCTGTACTCCAGCAGCTCTGTAAGGCCGCCTCACACCACACAGCCCTTCCTCCTGGCTCCAGGTGCTTAGAGCACGCCTCCCAGGTTGTTGTGTACACAGTTCCCTCCTCTGAAATTGAAATATTCCACCCTCAGGGAAGATCTTTATACAGAAAGGTAAACAACTCAAAAGAGCTTCAGGAGAACAAAATCCTCCAATGACTGGTACTTATATAACTGTAATGAAGCCATGGGCCTTTTGGGGGACTCTGGGATACTGGCAGATTTTCAGACCCCATCTTGCCTAAGCTGTCCGTCCTCTGTATAACTTGATACAGTGTTCCATGGGGTCTGGACAGAAGGGCTCAAGAGGCTTTTGAGCAGGCTAAGATCCTTGTGGGGCAGGTCTAACAGCTGTGCGCCCCACCACCCCAGCGTCCCCTTTTGTTACGAGTCACCAGATGTTCAAAAGGCCATAACTAGTGGCTTTGACAAAAGCAACAGACTGTGGTAGGATTTTGTCAGTAACATCCTCAGGTATCATATGCATCTTACCAGACCATAATACCACAAGAATTTTACAGCTGTGCCTGGCCCCTTTTTTTTTTTTTTTTGGTTTTTCGAGACAGGGTTTCTCTGTGTAGCTTTGCGCCTTTCCTGGAACTCACTTGGTAGTCCAGGCTGGCCTCGAACTCACAGAGATCCGCCTGCCTCTGCCTCCCGAGTGCTGGGATTAAAGGTGTGCGCCTCCACCGCCCGGCTGTGCCTGGCCCTTTTATCCCGTGTAGATTGATCTCCCATCCGTGTTCCTTTAGATGTACCTGAATGTCTCTCTAATGGCTCTCCAAAAGAGGATAGCATTACGTCATCTATATAACAAAACCTTTTCGAGAAGATGGGTAGGACAAGGCAACGTCTTGAGTCACCATCCCATAACCAATAGTGGGGTTACAAAGATAACCTCGGTAAAGCACTCTGAAAGTCTGTTGTCTTTTGTTCTCAGAAGTGTCAGGTGACCCCAGAAGTTCACGACTAAGAAGACACTAGAGTCGAACATAAGCAGGGGTTAATACAGCATGGAAAGGTTCCTTCAATTTTCTTTTTTTGAGGCAGGGTTTTTGCCTGTAGTCCTGGCTGTCCTGGAATTCACTCTGTAGACCAGGCTGGCCTTGAACTCACAGAGATCTGCCTGCCTCCCGAGTGCTGGCATTAGAGCCACGTGCCACTGTCACCCCGCCTACCAATTTGTATCAATTGTTTCTTCCACAAATCAAGGTTGGATACAAAGCATGAATATGAGGAGCTAACTTAATTAGCTCCCTGTAACCCTCAGTCATTTTTCTGAGCCATTATGGTTCCCTATCCTGGAGGTCTTCTACGGAGCCTCCCTACATTTCTCCACCTGTGATGTGGGTCTGACTTAATCTGCTCAGACCTACCAGGGCCCAGAAGGAACAAAGCCCTGCTCTCCTGTGGGAGTCCACAGAGGCTATGTAGTGAGACCTTACTCAGGGTCAGAGAATCTGAGCTTGCTTTACCCAACAGGGCTGCATAATGGGATGATTTGACCACTGGCGTGGTTACCAGGTGTTTGGAAGGGTCTCCACTTGGCTGTACGTTACTGCTTTGATCTTGCAAGGGAGAGATCTTTTGTCTCTCCCCTTGGCATTGTTTAAAAAGCCCCTTTGAATAAAGGAAGAGGCTGTTAGGTATTGACCCAGGCCCTCCTGAAGCTATCCTGTGTTTCTGTCTTTCTTCTCATCGTCTAGGTCTATCTGTCTATCTAATATTTCCTCATTCCTCTCTCCTCCACCCATGAGCCCTTCGATAGGTGGGAGCTGGTCTCCCACAGACTCCCACACTCTCCCCAGCTGCACCTTCTGGCTCCGTGGGTCAGAGTGACCCTGGGTTGGCACTGTGGTCATGACTGTAGCTCTTGCCTTTCCATACCTGATTGTTGGGGAGATCCTGACTGGGCAAACCATCTCCACCTCTACTATAACCTTTTGTCGGAGGTAAATGTACCCTCCTTAGTCTGGGGGAATAGGAACCCACCCCTGGGACAGGCTTGATTGCCGTCACCTGTACTGTTCTAGCATGGGTGTCTTCTGTGAACTGCTCCTCAGGCTTTGACGCCTTCCAGCAGGTCCTTAGCACACAATTTGGCTTCTTATCAGTCCCCCCCCCCCTTAGGAACTCCAGCTGGACACAAATCTTGCCACATTTGTCAAGAACCCAGTCAGACTTCTCCCTCGGCTTTACCTTTTTCTTATCTCTAGCTTGATCTTTACTTTGTGGACTCTACACAGGCAACCTTTGCCACTGCTGCCAACAATCTCGACCCTTGTGCACTAATCTTAAAGACTGTAAAATTTTCTCCAAACCTTCAGCTGTTTTCTCAGCATCTCCGTATTCATGGGGTAGACCCCATTCATCAAGCAGGCCTGCCACCCCATCCCACATAGACGGAGACTGCCCTCCTGGGATTCTTCCCACAGACACTCCTAATCCTGAAGGCTCAACTTTAGTGGTATATCTCACTACCTATAGCAAGAACCATGCAACCAGTGTCACAGCACAACAAAGGCACAGGAAGGACCACTGTATTGGAATTTCCTCTGTGATGCTCCCCCTCAGGCTGTTCAGCCTCAGCTGCATGCCTTGCTACCCATAGCCAGGACCATGTACTCGATCCTCCCCAACTCTTCTTTGGTTCTGTTGTGTCCCTGTTTGGGCATCGTTATGTTGTGTGACAAAACCTTTCCTGGAGGGATGCTACATACATGTCTCTTTGCCTCAGATAGGGAGTCCATGACAAACCAAAGTACAGATACTGCATGGGTAGAAAAAGACACTCCCAGAGGCCATAAGGTGATTAAATGAAAATCCCAGTGCCAGGGGTGGGCTCCCTTCCTGTGGGTTGTTGGCGGGGAAGTCCTTGAGGCCCCACAAACCATAAAAGCTATTGCTACTGCTGTTGGGTACATGCCAAAACTAGACAGTAAGATCCTATTGCTGAAGATTCTGCATGTGCATGTTTTGACTGTAGGACATGGAAAATTAAGCTGGGCCTGAACTGGAAACTTCCAGCCTGCTGGCTGGCTTTAATAGTGGCAGAGGTGGGCATGTAGGCTGTTGGCAGAGAACTGTGTGCTAAAACACCCACATGCCAGGCAGATGTACGTGTTTGTGTAATAGTGGCTTGGCTATCATGGGTAAGACCAACAGCCTTTCAGTTGGTTGTAAGGCCTCCTCCACAAGAGGGAGTTCACATCTGGTACTAGAAGCCAAAATAACATTGTGTGACTTGGGGAGGTCATAGGTCCCAATGGGGAAACAATTTCTATGGTTTTTCTAGATGGATGTGATGTGCCTGTCAAACTGCCTTCTAAACATGCGTACTTGCACCCATAGATCACCGCTGTTGTCAGCCTCAACTCATAACCACTGGTGATGCTCTTGAGAATACGTAACTATCGCTGTGGTTAAAGTGGCCTAATTCTTAGCCAGAGGTAAACATCTATAGTCACCCCCTCCAAGGCTCAGAGATCATTGCTAAAGGGGTGGTGGTGGTGTATAAAAGCCATAGGAAGAGATGGCATGTTGTGTAACAGTTTCTTCTAAAATTGCAACATTCCATCCTGCAGGGAAGTTCTTTAAAACGAGAGTAAACAACTCTAAACAGCTTCAGGAAGTCCCTAAAACTAACTAGATTCACTAGGGCCCTCCTTGCTGGAGCAAACAATAAAAGCTGAAAGTCCCGCTCAGAGAAGTGGAGTAAAACTGCAAAAATGACTCTCTGACAAACTAAGCAACAAAAAACACCCCAAAAAGTCAAGTGACAAAGAAGACATTTTGAGACCAGAACAGCCGTCTGGAAGAGACAAAAACCAGCTGAGCTGCCTGGAAGAGGTGTAGACCAGAGTTACTTAGAAAAGACATTCCCCAACCTGTTGAGCTGCCGGCAGGCTGTGTAGGATGCTCCAGGCTTCCAGCTTTGTGAGCTGTCACCCATGCTAGGTGGGCGTTGGTAATGCAGCTGTCTTTGAGTCATTTCTGCTTCTCTAAGTAAACCCTCACCCATATTCCTGCAAGTAACTCCAGTAAAAGTCACTGGTTCATCAAGTTGGACGTTGGTGGTATCCATACTTTGGTCTGTCATGGGCTCCCTATCTGGGGTGAATAGACATGTGTATAGCA
>CABHPP010149155.1:0-22500 GCA_902168425.1 Peromyscus attwateri | reverse complement strand
CTCTTCACCTTAGCTTCAGGTAGACCTTTTGGACAAGGGCAAAAAGCAGCCACACTCTTCACCAAATTATCACAAGACTAGTCTCCAGGCCTCCACTGTTCAAATCACCCTCAGCATCATTGTCTTCTGTGTTCCTACGAAGATGGCCCATTAAGCCTCACTTAAAGCAATTCAATTGCTTTTCTAATCCATAGTCCCAAAGTCCATATTCCGCCAAACAAACACATGGTCTGGCCTATTACAGCAATTCCCCAGTCCCTGGTCCCAACTTCTGTCTAGGTTAGGGTTTCTATCACTGTGAAGAGACATCATGACCACAGCAGGTAAATTTTTAAGTGATACATCAATTTTTAAGTGGTTATTATGAGCCCATTTCCAAAAATAATTTGACTTTTGTAGTAATCCTGTTAGGTTTGCTGAACCTAGTCATGTCCTTTATTTTGTTGAACACTTTACTTTCTCATTGCCTACAACCTGGTATTTAGGGACTAATCAAAATGATTTCTGTACCTAGCATTTTCTGATGTCTCTTTGCACAACCGTCTCTGACTCTTGGTGACAGAAAAGATGATTTTTCCCGGTGACCTGGTTTTCACTTACCAGCTTTTTCAACAACTTTGTGATTTCCTCAGGAAACCGTGTTTGATTCTAAATGAAATACTGAGGTGTTTTATCAGCAGGTTACACACTTAGTGTCCTAAAGGCACTGACTTGGGAGTCTTGGAAGACAAAGGACCATTGAAGGAAAACTTGAGGGAAAGGCTACAAAGTAGAGAGCTGCCGAGGTGGTTTTGTGGCCTCAGCAGAAGGAAGACGGTGGGAATCCTGAGGGAATAATGTAATCTTGAGCTTTGCTGGCATGGCAGAGTACAAATTCAAATGCAAATCTCTTCTGAAATCCAAAGAAAACCGTCTAATTCAGACTTTGGAGGGGAAACTGCTTTGATTCTGGCTGCATTATTTTTCTGCCATTTTTCTTTGTTTAATTGTGATTCTGTTCCTTTGTGTAGGAGCTGGAGCAGAGAGGGACGCCCCCAAGTTCTGCAGGCTGGCTGGTGCCTCAGACATAAACGAGAAAGGCTTTGGAAGGCCTCCCAGAAGGCCCTGTACGTTTTTTTTTTTTTGTTTGTTTTTGTTTTTGGTTTTCGAGACAGGGTTTCTCTGTGTAGCTTTGTGCCTTTCCTGGAACTCACTTGGTAGCCCAGGCTGGCCTCGAACTCACAGAGATCCGCCTGCCTCTGCCTCCCGAGTGCTGGGATAAAAGGCGTGTGCCACCACCGCCCGGCTGGCCCTGTACGTTTTTAAAAGCAGCAGTACAATCTTAGTTGCCTTATCACACTGTCATTTACGCCCTGGATGCTGTACGTATCATTTGTCGGTAACTAATATCTGCTGCCCGAAGACAAGTCATGAAGAGGGGATTCTATAGAAACACGCGGGAAGAGCCACGGGATTCCTAAGTGGATGCCCACGATTGGAACACAGAGCCACGGGATTCCTAAGTGGATGCCCACGATTGGAACACAGAGCCACGGGATTCCTAAGTGGATGCCCACGATTGGAACACAGAGCCACGGGATTCCTAAGTGGATGCCCATGATTGGAACACAGAGCCACGAGATTCCTAAGTGGATGCCCACGATTGGAACGCAGAGCCACGGGATTCCTAAGTGGATGCCCACAATTGGAACACAGAGCCACGGGATTCCTAAGTGGATGCCCACGATTGGAACACAGAGCCACAAGATTCCTAAGTGGATGCCCACGATTGGAACACAGAGCCACGAGATTCCTAAGTGGATGCCCATGATTGGAACACAGAGCCACGGGATTCCTAAGTGGATGCCCACGATTGGAACGCAGAGCCACGAGATTCCTAAGTGGATGCCCATGATTGGAACACAGAGCCACGGGATTCTTAAGTGGATGCCCACGATTGGAACGCAGAGCCATGGGATTCCTAAGTGAATGCCCAGGATTGGAACGCAGAGCCACGGGATTCCTAAGTGGATGACCGCGATTGGAACGCTGCAATGTCAGTGTCTTCGGAACAGGTAGGATTCCAAATTTCTTAGAATGGGTTGGGGAAGCCCAGGACACAAGGCTACCCGGGATCAAATTATGAAACAGCTAAAATCAGAAAAACTCTTCTTCTCACCTTTTTGGCTGTTTGTTCTCAGGGTCCCCATGCTTTCCGGGATGTCCCAGGACTCTGACCCCCACAGGGCCTGCCAAACTCGATCCTCCCTGCAGGATGATAGGCTCAGAAACTTCCTCCTTCCCCAGGAGGCTGGGAGCCACCACAGGGCAAGGAATGCTTTATTTCTTGCTGTTTATGGCCCAGCCTGGAGCCTCTGGTCTGCCATAGAGTAAGGACTAATTAAGGATTTGCTTATTCTGTCCTTTCCTCTGGCCACCATGATGACGGTTTACTAGATCCTACTCCAAGTTCAAACCATGCAACTTTCCTAGAGTCAAATTAAGCAGAGGAGTGTTTTAGTGACAGTGAGACTTCTGGCAGATGACAGGGTCTTAGGAAGCCACTTTCCACTCCTGTCAGATGTACACACAGTCATCTAGATTCACTAGTAGCCTGGTCAGAAGTCAAAAGAGTCCCGGGCACCATGTTTGGATATGAGAAGCAGATGAACACAAAAATGTTCAGAAGCGCGCCAAAGCTACACAGAGAAACCCTATCTCGAAAAACAAAACAAAACAAAAACCAAAAAAAAAAAAAAAAGAAAAGAAAAGAAAAGAAAAGAAAAAGAAAAAAGATGTTCAGAAGCACATCAAGTGCAACACAGAGTCCCCTCTTCTTGGGCCTCATGTCCCAACGCCAGGCCCTTCTCCTCGCATCTGGACTTCTCTTCACAGCCAGTGGACATCCTGTCTCCAGCTCTGCAACTGTCCACTTCCCCCTCTGTGTGGCAGCCAAAGAATCTTCCCAAACACTAGGCCTGAACAGGAAGTCAGATTCCGCAACCGTCCTGCTCTTGCCGTACATCAAGTATTGTGTGGTTCAGCAGAACCTCGGTGCACTTGCCGACTTGGGTTTCACTCCATTAGTTCACAGAGCTCCAGCTCATACAGTTCATACATCTGGAGCAAGCTCTGCAGTCTCAGTGTTTCTAGGCTTTCCACAACCAAACTGGCCTGGCAAGATGAATTTCCCGTCTGACTTCATCGACTGCCTCTTTCCCTTCCACGTGGTTCAAGTCCTGCGGGAAGCAGCCATGGCCTCCTTTGCATATGTGCTGTGTGTGTATCCGTCACAAGGGATTTGTGTTTTCCTTTTGAGAGTTTGAATCCTGTCCCTGGAAGAGCGAAGACCTGTACTTACGGAAAACTGGGAGCTCAGTGGATGCTGATTTCAACTGGAATAAAGCATGAGGATGGGGAAGACTTTTGGGGTCCTCTGGCTGGGCTGAAAGGAAGCTGTGTCTAGAAGTGGGAGGCAGATTCTGAATATCACAGATTTACTCCTGGTCTCCAGAGAGTCCAGGTTCTTGCCTTCAGGGTACTGTATTCTTACAGAACTCATTTACAGACATACTTAGAAGCAGGAGAGTCTTTGCTGGTCAGTAACTAAAACAGTAGCATAATGACAACAGTTTGTCATTATGTTGTCAAGCAGTCCAGCAAAGGCTTAATGGGTTTGAATTCTCATTCTCATCACAACCTAGAAGGGGGCATTATTATTCTTTTGTAACCGTTATGATGGAATCAGAAAGGTCAACTGACTTGCCCAAGATCACCCGGCCAGTGGGTGGAATATTGAGCAAACAGTTCAAGCTAATCAACTGTCTCACTTATCCGGAGGGCCTGGTCCAGTTCCATGGGGGCTCCTCAGCTATTGGTTCACAGTTCATGTGTTTCTACTAGTTTGGCTATTTGTCCCTGTGCTTTTTCCAATCATAGTCTCAATATCTCTTGCTCATACAATCCCTCCTCTCTCTCAATGATTGGACTCCTGGAGCTCCACCTGGGACTTGGCTGTGGATCTCTGCATCTGCTTCCATCAGTCACTGGATGAGAGTTCTATCATGACAGTTAGGGTGTTCGGCCATCCGATCACTAGAGTAGGTCAGCTCAGGCACTCTCTTGACCATTGCCAGTAGTCTATTGTGGAGGTATCTTTATGGATTTCTAGGGACCTCTCTAGCACTCTGCTTCTTCCTATTCCCATGGTGCCTTCATTTATCATGGTATCTCTTTCCTTGTTCCCCCACTCCGTTCCTGATCCAGCTGGGACCTCCCACTCCCCTGAGCTCTCTTTCCCCCACCCCTTGCCCTCCATTACCCCACCCCCACCCCCAGTTTGCTCATGTAGATCTCATCCATTTCTCTGTCGCTGGGTGATCCCTGTGTCTTTCTTAGGGTCCTCTTTACTAGCTAGCCTCCCTGCAGTTGTGAGTTGCAGTCTGGTTATCCTTTGCTTTACATCTAGTATCCACTTATGAGTGAGTACATACCATGTTTGTCTTTCTGAGTCTGGGTTACCTCACTCAAGATGATATTTTCTAGTTCCATCCATTTCCTGCAAACCTCATGATGTCATTGTTTTCTCTGCTGAGTAGTACTCCATTGTGTATATGTACCACATTTTAGTTATCCATTCTTCAATTGAAGGGCATCTAGGTTGTTTTCAGGTTCTGGCTATTACAAATAATGCTGCTATGAGCATAGTTGAGCATGTGTCCTTGTGGTATGATTGAGCATTCCTTGGGTATATGCCCAAGAGTGGTATAGCTGGGTCTTGAGGGAGGTTGATTCCCAATTTTCTAAGAAAGCACCATATTGATTTCCAAAGTGGCTGTACAAGTTTACATTCCCACCAACAGTGTAGGAGTGTTCCCCTTGCTCCACATCCTCTCCAACATAAGCTGTCTTCAGTGTTTTTGATCTTAGCCATTCTGACAGGTGTAAGATGATATCTCAGAGTTGTTTTGATTTGCATTTCCCTGATGATTAAGGATGTTGAGCAATTCCTTAAATGTCTTTCAGCCATTTGAGCTTCTTCTGTTGAGAATTCTCTGTTTAGCTCTATAGCCCATTTTTCAATTGAACTGTTGGGTATTTTGATGTCTAATTTCTTGAGTTCTTTATATATTCTGGATATCAGTCCTCTGTCAGATGTGGGTTTGATGAAGATCTTTTCCCATTCTCTAGGCTGTCATTTTGTCTTGTTGACCATGTCCTTTGCCCTACAAAAGTGTCTCAGTTTCAAGAGGTCACATTTATTAATTGTTTCTCTCAGTGTCTGTGCTACTGGTGTTATATTTAGGAAGTGATCTCTGGTGCCAATGCGTTCAAGACTACTTCCTACTTTCTCTTCCATCAGGTTCAGAGTAACTGGATTTATGTTGAGGTCTTTGATCCACTTGGACTTGAGTTTTGTGCATGGTGACAGATATGGATCTATTAGCAGTCTTCTACATGTTGACATCCAGTTATGCCAGCACCATTTGTTGAAGATGCTTTCTTTTTTTCCATTGTACAGTTTTGGCTTCTTTGTTGAAAATCATATGTTCATAGGTGTGCAGATTAAGGTCAGGGTCTTTAGTTCAGTTCCGTTGGTCCACATGTTGGTTTTTATGTCAGTACTAAGCTGTTTTTATTATTTATTTTTTTATTTTATTTTATTTTTTTATTTTTTGAGACAGGGTTTCTCTGTGTAGTTTTGGTGCCTTTCCTGGAACTCACTCTGTAGCCCAACCTGGCCTTGAACTCACAGAGATCCTCCTGCTTTTGCCTCCCAGTGCTGGGATTAAAGGCGTGCACCACCACCACCACCACCACCACCACCACCACCACCACCACCGCCCGCCTCCAAGCTGTTTTTTTTTTTTGTGGGTTTTTTTTTTTTTATATTGTCTGAAATTTCTATAACCTTGCCCAGGAGAAGGCAGGGCAAGGCCTCAAACCACTTCAAAACTATTCTGGCAAGCACTATAGGATCCAAGCTGTTTTTATTACGGTAGCTCTATAGAAGTGCTTGAAGTCAGGGATCGTGATGCCTCCAGAGGTTGTTTTATTGTACAGGATTCTTTTGGCTATCCTGGTCTTTTATTTTTCCATATGAAGTTGAGTATTGTTCTTTCCAGGACTGTGAAGAATTGTGTTGGGATTTTGATGGGGATTGCATTGAATCTTTAGATTGCTTTTGGTAAGATTGCCATTTTTACTATGTTAATCCTACCTATCCATGAGCATGGGAGATCCTTCCATTTTCTGACATCTTCTTCAGTTTCTTTCTTCAGGGACTCAAAGTTCTTCTTTTTTTTTTTTTTTTTAAAGATTTATTTATTATGTATATAGTGTTCTGTCTGCATATATCCCTGCAGGCCAGAAGAGGGCACCAGATCTCATTACAGATGGCTGTGAGCCACCATGTGGTTGCTGGGAATTGAACTCAGGACCTTTGGAAGAGCAGCCAGTGCTCTTAACCTCTGAGCCATCTCTCCAGCCCGACTCAAAGTTCTTGTCATACAGGTCCTTCGCTTGTTTAGTTAGTTACCCCAAGGAATTTTATATCATTTGTGGCTATTTTAAAGGGTGATATATCTCTGATTTCTTTCTCAGTCCGTTTATCATTTGTCTATAGGAGGGCTACTGATTTTTTTTTTTGAGTTAATCTTGTATCCTGCTACATTGCTGAAGGTGTTTATAAGCTATATGAGTTCCTTGGTCGAATTTTTGGGGTCACTCATGTATACTACTATGTCATCTGCAAATAGTGAAAGCTTGACTTCTTCCTTTCCAATTTGTATCCCCTTGATCTCCTTATGTTGTCTTATTGCCCTGGCTAGAACTTCAAGTACTATATTGAATAAGTATGGGGAGAGTGGACAGCCTTGTCTTGTTCCTGATTTTAGTGGAATCACTCTGAGTTTCTCTCCATTTACTTTGATGTTGGCTGTTGGCTTGCTCTAAATTGCCTCTATTATGTTTAGGTATGTTCCCTGTATTCCTGATCTCTCCAAGACCTTTATCATGAAAGGGTGTTGGATTTTGTCAAAGCCTTTTCAGCATCTAGTAAGATGATCCTGTGGTTTTTTTCTTTCAGTTTGTTTATACAGTGTATTACATTGACGGACTTTGGTATGTTGAACCACCCTTGCATCCCTGGGATGAAGCCTATGGGGCCATTTTCATTCAAACCATCACAGTGATCATTTTTGTGATGGAAGGTTGGGAGGTTAGGTGGTTCTTATCACAATGGTAGAAGTGGATTATCATGATTGAGGGTGTGGCTTGGGTAGAGGCCCCCAAAACAGGCAAGACTCAGAAGGGGATCACTGCATAACCTGAAGGAAGAAGAGTGATGAGACCGTAAGTCTGGCAACAGCTGTGGGGAAGGAGAGAAGGGGCAGATCTCAGAGTCTGAAAGTTATAGATGGAGTATAATCTGGTGGTAGCTTAGGTAGCTCACGAATTGGAGGAGAGGAAAGCCTTCCCCGGAGTTTCTGGCTTGTGTGCTGTTATTGAAGGAGAAGGAAGGATGAAGTCCAGGCTTGCACATTCCTTGCTAAAGGTCTGCAAATTGACTTAGGCTCCTCTGGACTCAGGAGACTCAATTTTGGTCCCTTGAAGTTGCCATAGTAACATGAGAAGGGGCTAAGCTGATCATAGCGTAAGGGGGCAATGATACTTTGTATCTCTCACCCCAAACCTCAAGTCCCAGGTAGTATTTGTAATCGTGATGAACTGTTAGCCTGCTGAGAAAGCAGCCCCCCCCCAAATGTTTGAGATGTAATGTTTTCCTTAGTTGTTATGATTTATTTTACATTTATGTGTATATGTGTGTGTATGATGTACGTGTTTGTATGGGTATGTGGGCAGGTGCCCTTGGAGGCCAGAAGAGGGTGTCAGATCCCCTGAAGCTGGAGCCTCCCGCAGCTGTGAGCTACCCAACAACGCAGATACTAGGAATCCAACTCAAGCTCTCCACAAGTGCAGCAAGCACTCTGAACTGCTGAACCACCTCCCTAGCTGCATCCCTTAGTTTTTAAACATTTGTTTAATCTCTGGAAGACTTTGAATTAAATGTAGAAGCAAACTCAGGGAATCAACAGTGTTTTTGTTTGTGCATTTTTGGTGCTTTTGAGTATTTGTGATATTTAAGACACTTGAGCCTAGTAGAATAGACAAGCAGGCTGTTCCCAAGATATATTTATCATTAAATATTAATTTAAGCTTGAGACTATAAGTCCACATGTAAAATATCTTGCTAGGTTTAAAAATAGGATTAGAAGTTTAAAAAGAGTAAATATATTTATATACTTAATATCTTAAGATTAAAAATTATTTTTATGTGTATGCATGTTTATGTGCTGCGTATATATTTGTGTACCACATGCATGCCTCAGAAGCAATCATCAGATCTCCTGGAACTAGAGTTACAGACAATTATTAACTTCCATGTGGTTGCTGGGAATTGGACCCAGGTCCCCTGGAAGAGCATCCAGTGCCCTTAACCGCTGAACCATCTCTCCAGCCCGGCTTAATATCTGTGTACAAAAATAACTTTGATGTAATGGTATTTGCTCTGCCCATGACCTTGGGCTATAGGGCCGGAAGGAGGCAGTACTTCCTGCTGTTGTGACCTCTTATAAGGAGAGGGAGAAGGATCAGGACACACTTCTCCCTGCTGCCTGCTTCCTGGTGTGACTACTCTGCCAGGTGGATTTGCTTCCAGTCAGATCAGAGGACAACTTCAGCTGTTTACTGGGTTCTGTATTCCTGAGTGTATTTCCTCAATTTATATCTTACTAAATCCCTATTACCCATTAAGTAGACTCACGTGGATTGATCTTAATACTTTGATTTTTAGGAGGTTTTTTTCTTTTTCTTTTCTTTTCTTCTTTTTTCTAATCAGTAAACCAAAGGGCTTTGCACATGCCAGATAAGTGGTCTATCACCGAGCTACTGTTCTCTTTCCCCCTTTCTGAGACAATCTTATATGTAGCCCAGGCTGGCCTCAACCTCACCATTTTCCTGCCTCAGCCTCCTGAATGCTGGGTGAGAGTGTGCCCTAACACCCAGCTGAAAATTAACTTTTAAATGGACAGATAAAATTTGCATATATTTATGTGATAGGAAGGTTTTCTGTGCTTTTCAGATAAGTTAAACACTCAAAAAAGGAAATAAACCATGTAGACAGTTCAAAATGTAAGGTTATATACTAATTTTATCAAGACTTCCTTTCAAGTGATGTTAAATTCGTTCATTTTGAGAATAGGGTAAGATCTGTAAATTTACTAAACTCTCAAGAAAACGCTAGAGTTTTCTTTTTTTTTAACTTTGATACATCACTTACTTTTAAAAATGTCTGAATAATTTCTGTTCACAAAACCATCCAAAGATGTTTAAAAAAAAATCCACATTGGTGGGATGTATGCCAAAATTAAAGAGAATTTGATTCAATATTTCCAGAATAATGCCTATGCTATATTTTAATAGTGTGTACTCAAATATACACGTTATACGTCATAATAGCTATCTAGTCTCAGTATTTATGTGTCTACTTATGTGGGTGTATTCCTTCTTCCTTGCATCAGAGCAGCAGCTGCAGGCAAGCCCCACACACCGAGGCTTGGGCAGGCTTGTCTGAAAGCTGTTTTCCATGGCTTAGATGCTCAGTAATCCAAGGAGAGAACAAAGGATTTTGCTCTGTGAAGCCTAATTGCCTGTTGAATAAATAAACAAACAGACGAAGCACTGTAAGCATTAAATGAAGGTAAATATTGACCCTGACACCATATGCTTGCTTGGTGCCAGGGGAAGTGAGCCGGCAGGTTTCATCAGGAGCCATGGGCCCAGCATGCAGGGGTTCCATCACCCAAGAGCAGTCTGGGAAGAAATGGCGGTGAGGTCTCTGCCTGTGCCTTAATCTTCTCAGACCCCTAAAGTCTCCCGTCAAAGGCAGCCCATAAAATCAAAGTCCCAGGAAAGAAGGAATAGGCTGCATACTGAGTGTACAGTGAGCGATGGTCTCATGGGAGCCTTTCTGAAGTCAGGCTGCTGACTGCAAGCATGTCTTCATTCTGGACCTCACTGGTCCCTGAGGAAGAAGAAACAACTCTGTTGAGTGTGGAGGTCACTTTGGCATGTCCTGGTGGAAGAACCCGCTATCCATTCACCTGCCTCTTGATGGGGAAGTCCTGTCACCTCTTTGAGCCTCAGTTTACCAGTCCCCACTGAAGGGCCAATATTAACATCACAATGCTGATACAGGACTGGCCTTTGTCATAGATTTTACAAGTTCAAGCAAAGTTAAGCACAGTGGCTTCTGGGTACCACTGAGTCACTCTTTTCTTATCACCCCGTTCCTGTTTTGCCAGTCCATTGTAGTAATCAAAGACGGAACAGACAGGAAAGCTAGCCACATGTGAAGTCTGTGGGGGATTTGTCCTTCCACCTCCTGGTTCAAGTGCCCAGTGCTGCATCCAGACACTTTTAACCCTCTCACTCTGACTTAAAAGATGAACTGTATCAGCTACTTTTCTGTTGCTGTGATAAAACACCTTGACCCAGGCGACTCACAGAAGGAAGAACTTACTGTGGCTCATGGTTCCAGAGGGATAAGAGCCCACCATGGCAGGGAGGTAAGGCGGCATGGGGCAGGCATGGAGGCAGGAGCAGGATGCTAAGAGATCAGGTCCTCAGTGGAGGCACAAAGCAGAGAGAGTGAACGGGAAGTAGCGTGAGACCCTGAACTCTCAAAGACCACCTCACTGGAGTCACCTCCAGTGACCTCCTTCTAGCAAGGTCACACCTCCTAAACATCCCCAGTGGCACCAACTGGAAATGAGTGTGCAAATGCCCGAGTCTATGGATGACATTTCT
Source organism: Peromyscus attwateri (assembly GCA_902168425.1). Classification (NCBI taxonomy): domain Eukaryota; kingdom Metazoa; phylum Chordata; class Mammalia; order Rodentia; family Cricetidae; genus Peromyscus; species Peromyscus attwateri. The sequence goes on along the minus strand of CABHPP010149155.1, from coordinate 11,652 downwards.
CATTCAAGCACCACACAAATCTAAGGAAACGGAGGAAGACCGGTGCAATCCTTGTAGCAGTTCATGATACTGAAGATTTATTTCATTGTATTATTAGCATTGCATTATTACTTTTCCATTGCTTTATTTTATACTTGGAGAGGTTTCACATTTCCTTAATAATTGTTCATTTCTGCATTCATTTTTATGAACGTGCCTAAAAATATTGAATATATTTAAAAAACAAGTTTTAGTTAGTAATTCCAAATACATATGCATAAAATGTCATGAGAAGATTAAAAAAAAACAGGCACAAGATTTCAAAGACATTGCTTATTGTCTCAGTCACTTTTCTGTTACTGTGAAGAGACACTATAACCAAGGCAACTTATAAAATAAAGAGTTTATTAGGGACTTGCTTACAGTTTCATATGATTAGAATCCATGACTATCATGGCAGGGAGCATGGCAGCAGGCAGGTATGGCGCTGGAGCAGTAGCTGAGAGCTAACATGTCATGACAATAACCATGAGGCGGAGAGACAATGGTGCGAGCTTTTGAAACCTCAAAGCCCATCCCCAGGGACACACCTTCTCCAACGAGGCCGCACCTCCTAATCCTTCCCAAACAGTTCCACCAACTGGAGACCAACCATTCAAACATGAGCCTAGGGGGCCCATCTTCATTCAAACCACCACACTGTGGTGTCTTCATATGAATTGTTTTAAAAGATAATTTTTTGATGTGTAATTCATGTAACATACGGTTAGCCATTGTACATGGAATGACTGAAAGGTGTGTAGTTCACTATACAGCAGTCACCCCGTCTATCTCACATCTAAAGAGTTCAATACTTCAATACTGAAACATTTTATTTTTGTTTTTTTGGTTCCTGTCTCACCAACTTCTGCCAGTCATTCGTGTGCATCTTGTCTCCTTGGATTGATCTACTTGGGATAGTTCACATAAGCAGGATCATACAATATGTGAAACCAAAACCCTAAACCCAAAACAATCCTTTGAAATAAATGTATGTAAAGCATATTAAAATGAGTGTATTTATACTTACCAATGAGCAATAATTTCAATGCATGAAATCAAAGTTAAATTTAATTTGATAAAATTACACTATTAAATTTATTGTGGCCAGGCAGTGGTGGCACACGCCTTTAATCCCAGCACTCGGGAGCCAGAGGAAGGTGGATCTTTGTGAGTTTGAGGCCAGCCTGGGCTACAGAGTGAGTTCCAGGAAAGGCACAAAGCTACGCAGAGAAACCCTGTCTCAAAAAACAAAAACAAACAAACAAACAAACAAAAATTAATGTGATTTTAAAATTGGAAGATATTAGTATATTAAACATTAAACAAAGTAGGAAATCTTGCTTTAACTTAAGTCTGTGTTTAGTACAGCTTACTATATTATCCACGTTGGCCTTGAAGTCATGACTCAGTCTCCCTTGTAGCTGGACCACAAGAGAGTACCACCATGCCCAGTTCTCTTTTTTTTTTTTTCTTTAAAGCAGTAATTATATATTTGGACCTGTCTTAAGCACTGTGGTGTGTGGAGCAGGGTTCCTTTTCTCTAACCATTTGATAGAAGTGGCACATCTCTAGCTGTGACTATTCAAATTTCCTTCAGACATATGTACTCCGGGGTGAGGGCAAGATAGAGGTGGGGTTTACTGCTTTAATTAAAACAGCAGAAATGCCAGGTGGTTATACTGACTAAGCTTTTATCTTTTGGTTACTGCTTAGTCTTTTATTGCGCTGAAAGGCCCCATTTCGGATAAAAATGTGCCGTGGTTTCTTTCCAATGGTGTCCTAGCTTTGTGGAGGTTAGAGAGACAGCATAACAAAACTATCAATGCACAGGACTACGCTTCAGTGTCAGGTAAAGGCAGATGGGCCCCTTCTTCACTCTCCCTGCCCCTCCCTCTGCATTCAGTCAAGGACCAGATCTTCCTGGCTGCACCATCTATCAACTACAGTCACGGATGCTGGCACTCTAGCCACTGCCAATCACACATTGGTGAAGAAATGTAGTGGAGAGGCTTGGGGCACTGTGCCTTCTCCATGCTGCTGCTTCATGGCCGAACCCAGGGGGCGTGTGTGGTAGGACGTCACTAGCCCTTTGCCCATACGCTTCGTTCATCTTTGTAGACCATCTTGCTCTGCACTGAAGAATAGCGTTAGCCTAGAGCACTTGCCCAAATCCCCAGTGTATCTGGATACACCACCAAAACATCTTATGCACAGGGAACAGAGAGTCATGGCCAATTTACAACCCACCATCTGGAGTCAAATTCTCTTAGGAGTAAGGCCAGTAAAACTGGTTTGAGAAGACAATGTGGAAATTTGGGGTAGTAAAAGCAAAGAGGGAGATGGCTCAGTGGGTTAAACCGTGCAAGTGTGAGGACCTGAGTTCAATCCCCAGAACCCACATGAAAAGCCAAAGTAATCCTGTGCTTGTAATCCTGATGTTGGGTCAGGGGTGACGGAGGGATCCGTGGGGCTTTCTGGCCAGTCAGCCTTGTCTAATTAGCAAGCCTCCACATCCCTGTGAGAGATTCTATCTCAGAAAAACAAGATGAATGGCTCCTGAGGAATGAACCTGAGGTTTACCTCTGGCCTCCGTACCCTTACACACACCCATATGTGCCCCCATACATATTCATGCTAAACACACACACACACACACACACACACACACACACACACACACACACACAGTATCATGTGGAGGTCTCCTTCTACAGTTGACGTTGGTTGCCATTCCTCGCTCATGGCAAGTGTAGGTATGCATTCATGGGAAAGAACGTCCTTGAACTTTCCAAACAGGTTGCAAGGGTTGTTTCCCATAGGAGACATGCCCCAAAACTTTCGGTGGCTTGCTGTCACCACATGTTTGTATTGGAAGTATTGAGATCATTGTTTAGGTCCCAGTACAACTCAAGTTTTAGGTTAGGCTGTAGACTTTGATTGACTAGAGACATTCTGACTTTCACCACATAGGTTGGGTCGATGTGTCAAGGTTGGTCCCTGAAATACACTTTCTTCTGGGTATCCAGGGGTCAAAGATGGAAGAGAGTGGCCCTCAGAAGCTTGGCGTGTGTGTCTTTCTAGGTACATTTCTCGCAGCAGTGAATTTCCAGGGAGAGAAAAGGATATGGTTATGAAAAGACTCCCTGATGGTGCCTTTGTAGTGGCTTGGCTCCTAAAATGTTTCTAGGGTTGCCAAGGAGAGTATGGATTGAAAGAGGGTTTAGCTAAGGTCTGTGGGAGGTTTTTTTTTGGCAAAACACATTGTGAATTTATTCACAATGTTTAGGGACTGGGAAAGGGGAAAGGAAGTTGACTATTTTCATTGAGTAGGCAAAACTTGTTTCCAAGGAGAAGCATATAGTTGCATACAACCAAGAAGTCCTTAAAAAATTGAGTTTGTTAATTCGGTTTCTTGATCTCTTACATTATTGATCACATGGTATAAGTGTCAATTAGGATGATGTTTAGCCACCTGTAACAAAACAAAACAATTTTACTAAACCCCAAACAAATAATAGGGTTTAAATAAAGGTGGGAATTTCATTCTTCCTCATGTATGAGGAAGCTCAAGATAGGCTGTGAAGAAGGGTGTGGTACCCCATACTTGCAGGGTCCAACTTTCTTGCTTGTTCTCTTTGGGGGGCCCACAAAGGCTTCCTAGTGAGAACTTACTCAGGGTCAGAGAATCTGAGCTTGCTTTACCCAGCAGGGCTGCATAAGATGATTTGGCCACGGGTGTGTGTGTACCAGGTGTTTGGAAGGGTCTACACTTTGCTATACAGTGTTTTTTTTTTTTTTATTTTTTTTTTTTTTTTTTTTTTTGGTTTTTCGAGACAGGGTTTCTCTGTGTAGCTTTGCGCCTTTCCTGGAACTCGCTTGGGAGACCAGGCTGGCCTCGAACTCACAGAGATCCACCTGGCTCTGCCTCCCGAGTGCTGGGATTAAAGGCGTGCGCCACCAACGCCCGGCTATACAGTGTGTTTTGATCTTGCAAGGGGGAGGTCTTTTGCCTCTCCCCTTGGCATATTATCAAAAGCCCTTTTGAATAAAAGATGAGGCTGTAGGGTATTGACCCAGGTCCTCCCGAAGCTATTCTGTGTTTCTTTCTTCTCATCATCTAGGTCTCTCTTTCTATCTGATATTTCCTTATCCCTCTCTCCTCCACCTAAGAGCCCCTCGATAGGTGGGAGCAGGTCAGAGCTGGTCTCCACAGACTCCCACAGTTCCCTTCACTGTCTGAAGGCTGTTTGTACTCCAGCCACCACATTCAAATCCAAGTCATCATGAGGGAGGACAGAGATGTAGGTTTCTTTCTCTTTAAAGACCCTTGGGGAAATGCTGAAGACTCTCAAGAAGTACCATTTGCCATTTAGCTTTGATGCCTCACTGGTATAATAATCATATGGCCATATTTACCTACAAGAGAATCTGAGAAATGTGCCCAGCTAAAGTGAGGAGGGGACTTTAGCTTCAAAAAAAAAATGTTATTTACTCGTATCTATGGAGAACCAGAAGGTAAACATTGCAGAACCAGAGTTCTCTTTCAGATAAACGCAGGGAAGTGTCTCTTCCCACCTTACCTTTACTAGCTCCAGTTATGCACACTACTTTCTGGAGTTTGGACTAAACTGCCCAGTTAAAAGGTGTGGATATCAATAAAAAGCCAAATGTTAGGACCAAGTTACCTCTATGCCCTCCAGATATTACAGGCTATTGTCACGCTCTTGGTTACCCTCCAAAAGTTGATAGTAAGACCCTATTGCTGAAGACATCACATGCTTGAGTCATAGAATGCAGAAACATCAAGGTGGTACTGACCTGGAAGCATCAACCATACTGGCTAGCTTTAGCAGTGCCAGAAGGTGCTGTGCATGATCTCAGAAAAGTAATCATTAATCTTATCCAGCTGGGAACCGTGTGGGCTACAATATCAAACTGCCTGGCAAGATATGTCCACTGGTATCATAGTGGCACAAATGCCACTTTCTAGTTGGCTTTAAAGACTGCTCTACAAGTGGGAACCCATCCCTGGCACAGTTACCGGTACCAAGAACCTGTGGCTAGACGAATCTTAGGTCCCTAGGAAAGAACCTACTGCTATGACTGTTTTGATGAGGCATTTCATTAAACTGACTCCTAATGATGTCTCCTTGTAGCCATACATCAGTGCATCTCTCAGACTGCATCAGAGAAGTGCCTTTTTGCAGTAGACAGTGAGTAACAGAGACCTATAATTGGTCATGGTGAAGAGAATAAATGACTACAGAGTGCCAGTCCCTAAATGGGACATTAAATCACTCTTCTTGCCTTCCAAGGCTCAAGGATAGTGGCAGAAGAGGAGCTGGGGAGAATGTAAGAGCCAGAGGCAGTGGATGATGAGAAAGGATCATTTATCACATACAATAGGGCAGCAGGGTATCCGAACGCACAGCAGTTGTGGTAACATGCACAAGACTCAAGTTCAAGACTCAAACCAAAGTTCAAGCCAGACAAAAATCCCAGTGGAGAGTTGGGGGGGTGGGCATGAAGTCCCTCATATACCTGAAGGTCTATTGGTAATTGCCAGCTGCTGGGAGAGGGAGAGTTAGTCAAGGGTCTGGTTCCTGGTAGGAATAACATGCTCCAGCGAATGGCTACATGCCTAAGAGCATATAGCCAGCACTAATGGGACTCAATGGACTTTAAAAAATGAGGACACAAAGTTGGTTGCTTATAGAATGGGGGATGGATCTGGAAGGAGACAGGGAATAAAGATGTGTGAAAATCCTCAAAGAATTAATAAAAAAATTTTATAAGTTGTGGGTATCTATTCTATGCCACATACTATCTTAGGAGCTACAGATAAGCTGAGTGGGGTAGAGCTGCCTCTACCCTCAGGAAGCTCACAGGAAGGGAGAAGACACACATAGATTATACTCAGTAACTCACAATCCTACCGTTAGGAAATAGTGTTCTGCCTGCAGGCCAGAAGAGGGTGTCAGATCTCATTACAGATGGTTGTGACCTGTCATGTGGGTGCTGGGAATTGAACTCAGGACCTCTGCAAGAACAGCCAGTGCTCTTAACCTCTGAGCCACCTCTCCAGCCCTGGAAACAGTGTACTTAAAAAAATTGTCATGTGGTATTTTTCTAGGGCCCTGGTCACACTTTATGACTGTTGTAGTTAAAGTAAGATTAACACTTGTTATGAACTGTCACTCTACGGGACTGTGAGGACCATGAGGGCAGAAAATAGTCTCTCACTGCTGTGCCTTGCACACAGAGAATGGCCAATGAGACCTGACTGAGTAGTTAGATAAAAGGAAATTTGAGCAAAAGGAAAGTCTAAGTAGCAGTTATAAGATGTATAATTCATATAATGTGGAGCCTTGATATACGGATGCATGTATTTGAGAAAGATATAAGGCGTAGGGTGGTTATTTTCCACGAACATGTGGTATTTATTTTGGACTATGATTTATCAAATGACCTTGCATATTTAAATTACGATTTGGGCACTTGACACTTGTTGTTTGTCTGTACCTGCTTTTCATGCTTTAGCTTCCTAGTTATTCCTTCTGATTCATATTTGAGGGCCTGTGTGGACCCAGATATGCTAATTTCCTAATGCTCAGGAGGCATGGTTTAATCTAGGGTAAGCTGGTTAGCACAATCCGCCTCAGGGATTACTTCAGGGTTGGGCATCATCATCACTACCACCACCACCACCATTATCATCATCATCGTTATGGTCATCGTTGTCATCGTCGTCATCATCGTCAACGTGTTCATCAGTACTTTCATAGCATTTGCTAATTTACTAGGTTCTGAACATCACATGAATCCTTCTAGTCCTGTGACAATACCACGAGTTAGACACCATCATGGTCCCTTCTGGGCTGCTCTGTGTGTGAACTGGCATGGTCTCTGAACTCAGGCAGCTTGGCTCTAGAATCAATGCTCCTCATAACTTCACTGAGGTGCTTGTGACTAAAACATGCCAATAAGAATAAACCTTGGGCCGGGCGGTGGTGGCGCATGCCTTTAATCCCAGCACTCGGGAGGCAGAGCCAGGCGGATCTCTGTGAGTTAGAGGCCAGCCTGGTCTCCAAAGTGAGTTCCAGGAAAGGCGCAAAGCTACACAGAAAAACCCTGTCTCGAAAAAACCAAAAGAAAAAAAAAAAGAATAAACCTTGGACCTCGAGTAAGAAGGGATGGCTCGCTTCGATGTGAGTGGTGTGGTGAGCAGATGTGAGTCCTGGATTGGCTCCAGCATCTGTTTGCTCCAGGGAGGCTAGGCAGAATTCAAGGCCAGTATGTGGAGGTGGTAGAGGGAAAAGGACTCAGAGACCTGGAATCAGTGCCTTGATAGTACTGTGAACTTTACTGTCAGTGAAGCAATAAACTCTTTATTCCAAACTATGGAAAGACATCTTGACGCCATTGACCTATTTTTAAAAATTGTAGATAAGTACCTTTCTTATATATATATCTGCTATGTGAAAAGTTTTATTTCAGTGTCCTTTGCTTATTTTAATTGCATGAATGTTGAGATGTTAACATAACATTAACTAAGTTACCCAATTAAGTAAAGAACAGTGTAAACATGATCCTGTATAACACCATGTTTTTTCATTTATCCAGATGACAACACATTTTCCCAACATTTTAACATTTTCAAATTTAGGGTACATCCCATAATTGATGTCTTTAATTAACTGAAAGTGTTTTTCTCTTTCTTAGTGGTAAATGAAAGAACAGTAAGTAAACGATCGATGGGACCTAGGTGTTTCTTTGCTAGCTAATATACTGGGCTGTTTCTTCCTGGGGCCATTGCCTTTAAAGAATAGTAATGTAGAAAATCATGGAGTTCAGCATGTTGAACATACTCTAGAGTAAACGTAACACATATCCCAAGGCCCTTAACCTGATGGATGGACAGGCTGAGGTACCAAAAGATGTTGGGACATCTTCAAGGTCATCTAACCTCACTCAAAATAAAAACAGCGACGAGATAACCAAATAGGTTCATTTTTCTATTGTTTTCTCCAAGGTTTTACAGAAGGACTAACACTCACATGACTCAGCTGTCATTATACTGATGTACGCTATTCAGGGAGAAACCCAGAACATATTAACTAGGTAAAACAGTCAATACATTACAACCTGTTAGGACTTAGAAAAAGGGTCCCATTCTAATGACGTCCAGTTTCCTTAAGGAACAGCTTGACAGAGTTCATGTTTTAGTATAAGAATCCATTTTTTTGTTGTTGTTGTTTAAAATTTTCAATGGGCATTGCAAAAACCTTAAATGTCCTTTTTAAAAACAAGAGAGGGTAGTGCCTGGGTCTGCAGATCCCAGGATCAAAATCTGATATTTTCTTTTCTCTCTTTCATTTACTATTGCAACCAATAAAACATGTTTGTGTCATAAAAACAGAAAAAAAAATGGGTCCAGCCAAATGCCTCAGTGGGCAACGGTGCTTGCAGATGAGTCGGAGGAGCGGAGTTTGAGTCCTGGGATCCACACGGTGCAAGGAGAGAACCAACTCCCAAAAGTTGTCCTCTGACTTCCATATGTGCCCTGTCTGCACAACACAATAAATAAAAAAAAATTAAAATGTAAAGAAAGAAAACTCAAACCAAAACCAGACCCTTCCATTTGCATAGTTATGCGAGGTCCTCTTTTTTTTAAACCTTTGGTAATTTTCCATGTCAGTATATTATACAGCTATTTAATTTTTTTGTACACTATTATATGTATGCACCATGATCAACTTAACACTTTCCTATTATTGGACATTTAGATTATTAAAAAAATTTAATATTATAAATGATATAGTAAATATCTTATCACATCTATCTGTGGTTATGCTTTGATTTAAATTCCTTGATGCTGAATGTCTGGATCAAAGTGCATGCATATTTAAAATATTATATTTATGACAAGTTGCATTCCAAAAAAGTCACTTTCTAGTTCTTCCAACAACCTACCCAAATACCATTTTACCATACTTGTGTGTATGTGGGCAGTGTGTGTGTGTGTGTGTGTGTGTGTATGCACGTGTGTGGAGGTCAGAGGTTGATGTGGGCTTCAATTGTTGCCCACCTTGTCTTTTTTTTTTTTTTTAAAGATTTATTTTATTTATTATGTATAGTGTTCTGCCTGCATGTGTCTTTGCAGGCCAAAAGAGGGCACCAGATCTCATGACAGATGGTTGTGAGCCACCATATGGTTGCTGGGAATTGAACTCCGGTCCTCTGGAAGAGCAGTCAGTGCTCTTAACCGCTAAGCCATCTCTCCAGCCCCCCCCCCACCTTGTCTTTTGAGATAGTTTCTCACTGAACCTGGCATTCAGGCTAAATTGGTGGGCCAGTGAGCTCCAGGGATCTCCCAGTTTCTTCCCCCTTTGTGATACAGTTACAGGCATGCAATTATGATTGATAGGTTTTTATTTTTTGTGTGGGTGCTAAGGATCTGAACTCAGGTCATATACTTGTGCAGCAGGCACTTCGCTGACTAAGCCTTCATCCCTTCTCTCTCTTTTTCCCACATTGACAATCTCTGGAATCTCTCAATTAAACAGGCAAAAGATAAGAATCTGTTGTTTAGAAAACTGAAAACAAACAACAACCCAAAATCCCAAGATCCTAACAGGATAAGACTTCTCAAGTAGCCTGCGTTTGAGCGGTGAAGGGAGGGTAGGGTGTTTCAAACTTCTAAACCATTTATACTAAGTACAAGCCATCTCAATGCATTCAACAACAAAGACTTTGCTTTAAAATTGCCTAAGAACTCTCAGTAACCCCGAAGAGCCTTGATTTGGAGAGCACAAGGAGGAAGAAACAGCTTTCGTGGCAGGGCAATCTTGGGAAGTGAGTTTCCTTGCAAGGTAGGCAACAGCCTTGAGGCATTTCAATAAATGCCATCTTGGACTTCAGTACTCAGAAGAGAGGAAAACCGGTTAATGGCATAGCCATGAATTGAGTCAGAAGGCAGGACAGCCTTAAAAGGTGAATGTGCCCGGGCACATTCTATATTAGAAAGAAAAATGAGGATGTTGTCCAAGTAGCCTAGGCAATAGTATTACAAAACCCAAGCAAGGATATTTCCTTTCCTTAAAAGCTATTCTTTCTGCTGGAACCAACTTGACAAGGTCCTCAATAATTTTCTTTGACAGGCATTGACTTGATGAATGAAGTAGATTAACAGAGAGGCTACCAGTGAAGAATGAATCATCCTCCAAATTATTTGTAGGTAATCAGCAACAACTTTTACTATTTTGGGGGAAGATAACCTCTAGTGGTTTGCAAAACGCCTTGTATCACTGGTAGAATTTGCTGGAAATGGAAATTCTCGAGGCTCCAGATCCACTTAAGAACTCTGGGGTTTAGGCCAGGAATCTGTGGGTTACCCAGTCTTCATGGTGATTTTGCCATCTTACCCACTCACATTTAAGTAATGAAATTACTTATGTGTTTATTATCAATATTTTCAAGTTTTTTTTCCTTTTTCAAGTTATCATGACGTTTCAGAAGTTTGGAAAATGTAAAGTTATAAAAAGGTGAGATGATTTGAATCATTTAAACACATCTCTCTAATGAGAATACAGTGCTTTAAAAAGAATTCTGGGGGCTGGAGAGATGGCTCAGCCATTAAGAGTCCTTTCTGCTTTTGTAGAGGACCAGAATTAGTTCCCAGCACTCACACTGGACTGCTCATAGTTGATGGTAACTCTAGCTCCGGGGGATTCAATACTCTCTTCTGGTGTCCATCACCACCACCACCACCACCACCACCACCACCCCCTACCCCCCACACCAGACCACCTAATAAGTGATTCTGTGTCTGGCATTTTGAAGTGCACATTTTAGCCAGGGTAGAGGATGTCTTTGTAAAGTGAAATATTTTCTTTCTGGATGAGGATTCTTGAACTGTTCATAAACAGTCCATTTATTTCTACAGAATTTCCTTTATTCTGAATTTGTGTGTCATCTGACTTATCTGCATCAGGTTTGTTGAGACAAAATAGGATCTTAACCAAAGAAAAATATTATAGTTAAATTTTTTTTTTCTGAAAAGAGATCAAAGGTTTGGTTAGAGAGCTTTAAATAGGACGTGCTGCTATACTCTGCACACACTGAAAAAGATTTTTCTGATACAAATTCTCCATTGTACCCTGTTAATTTTTTTCAAGTTTTAAGAACTGTTGTCCAATGTGACTGCATCTTCTTTTGTGCACAACAGCAGTGAGACTACAAAGTACTCCACACCGTCACTAAGATTCCAAAGGGCAGCTCTGCAGGTGAGCTTCCCCTTAGGTGTAAGCAGTGTCCTCTGGGGACTTGAAGAAGTTGCATTCTCCAGTGACTAATGGAGTTGAACTTCTTTCCATGGGCTAATCTGCCACTTGCTTATCTTCTTATTCATCCAGTCATTCTATATTTAAAAAGAAATGCATACAATGGCCCATATAAAGATACATACTTTTACCCTGGGCTAACCTGTGTTTCTTAAGTGTTTTGTGTGAAGTACTGACCAATGACTGTGTTTAGAGATGCAGTCGCCAAGGAAACAATTAAGGTTAAATGAGATCGTAAGCAATGGCCTGACACTGAAGGATTTGTGTCCTCAGAATAAAGCCCAAGGTG
>CABHPP010149154.1:0-47749 GCA_902168425.1 Peromyscus attwateri | reverse complement strand
AAGTTTTCTAAGTTAGGAAAGAAAATATCAGTAATGCACCTGAGGACACACAAAAGTAGTCACATTGGGAACTAAATCCAGGCCTGTTGACTCTGTCTGTAAATCACCACTCTAGACCTCAACTAATGCCACAGATGAACTAGACTAATGGCAGAGCTTGCATTGAGTCACTTTCAAACACATTTTTAGATTAACTCACCCTGATAAAATAAAACAAGCTGAAGTTAGCTTTGCTTCATGAGGTAGTTTAATGAAGCAATCGCCTCTTGAAAATCCTCTAGGATTTTAAATAAACTCCAGGTCAAAAGAAGACAAATTAGCATAACATTCATATTAATGCCTCTCAAAGCATATTACAGAAGAAGTCAGTGCTTTGGAATTTGTGCATGACCAGATATATTATTTTCAAAGGGGTTTGGGTTACTCATTATAGTGATGGATGACTGTGATGAAAATATCAACTATGTCCAAGGCTTTCCTTCCCAGTCCCTCCCATAAGCACAACAGTGTCATGGAATGAAGGTTATGTAATGAGACAAGCAATGGGAGTATTTGCAACCGCTGTAAGTAAATCGGATTTTCAAATCATACAATATGACATCCCTGATAATATTTTCTACTGATTTTATGTGACCTTGCCCTTGCTAGAATTAAGAGATGTCTAAGTAGATAACAGCCACTTTAATGCTTTTTCAGTAAATCAACCATACATCATTACAAGATAAATGATTGTTCTTAAGGGAGACAAATTTTTAATTAGATTAGATGCAGCAGGTTCTCAGTGTATTGTGTAGATGTGCATAACTTGTGACCACAGTTATTAAAAGGCACTTAAGTTTTTAATATAAAAACACCTCAGATATCAAAAGTGAGTACAGGAAAATTAAATTGATTTAAATATATGATAAGAGAAAGACGTATGATCAATAGTTTCAGACTGTGCTGATTCTATTGACCCAAACATCATGTACTAGCAGTGCTTGGAAGAGAAGTTTGAGCTACTCTTGCAGTTAGCTAAGTTGTGTACATTTTATTTAATAAAAATATATTCTGTAATTAATACTCAACAACATTCATTCCAAAGAGAAAATTAAGCAATAGCCAGACATAACAACATGACCACCACATTCAATGTAGTTGCAGAGCCCATACTTGCAAATGCTCTGTCAAAAATGACTTTTTAATTAATTAAACCAGTCAGTGTTTGCATGGCTAGGCCATCTTTTTTGCTCAAATCCTTTACTCCAGTATTCATCTGAGTTAGCATGGGAGCTTTCTGGACTCTAGTTGTTAGTAAGTTCCTAATTAAAAGTAATACTTGCAAGTTTCCCTTTTTACACAGCAAATAATATAAGATACTGGATGATGAGAAAGTCAAAGTGTCACCTAATGGGACAGTGACTTTAATCCCGGTCAGACAGCAGAGTGCTTAATCAGAACCTGAGACACGTTTGGAAGAGCTCCTAGCACTTGATCTATTGCTGATATCTTCTATCTACCAACTGTGTGAGCTCAGAGACTTGCATGTCCTTCCTTGGCCTTGACCATATGCAAGACATATGGCTTGGTACCTGAACAGCACTCACATGACAGTTTCTGTTTCTGAGGTTCTCCATGCAAATAACAATGGCCTGAGATCACATTGAGATTAACCCTGAGTCCTTGTTATATTCACTTGTCTAATAACTGGAGGAATCATTGATAAATATATTTCTCCTTTTTCTTACAAAAGGAAAGAGATGAGAATAACTCCCTACATCATTACAATATTATGATATAATTGCTTTTGGACAAAGGGATTTATAAGATACGTGCTTGTTCCTTTAAACATGAGGAGAATTGTAACTAACAGAAATCTATAGAGGTACAAGGTTAGCTGAAGAACCATTACTGAGAGGAGTTCTGCTTGGCATTTTAAAATTCATGTTAAAATGCAGTTTCTGTCTCTAAGTAGGAAGCAGTTGCTCTGCCAGGTTTTTCACAACCTGTACATTCACAAAATGTGATAGAAACAGAAAGAGCATCTTCATCATGTGAGGAAATGTTAAATATAGTAACAAACTTCGAGTGAGAGAGAAGCTATCAATACAGCTCATGCTTTCCAATTTCCAGAAAGATGTGATGCCTACAGCAAATAATATATAAGGGAAAGTAGACAAATTATCATGATAATTTTTCTTCAGAAAACGATGTTCTCTCCGTCACACTTCAGGCCTAAAGGAGTCTTCACCTGAGCATCTTTCCCTTATGTCAAAGACTGGACCTCACCTTCATTCCTGGAAATAAGTATGATGGGCAATTTGAATGTGCCAACTTGCCTGTGCCATGAATGCACAAATATTCAGTCAAGCATTTTTCTGAATGCTATCCCTGAGCACAATTTACAATGATATTAACATTTGAGGTAGGAGGCAAAGACAAGCAGATTTCACTCATCCAATCAGCTAAAGGCCAAATGAAACAAGACTGATACTCTTTTGAATGAAAATGAGTTCCTATTGCCTGACCAGTCAGCTGGGATACTGGTCATAATTTTTTGTCTTTTGCTTCAGGGGGAACTCAAGCATGTTTTGATCTTTAGCCTGTTAGCAAGCAGTCAGCAATGGTATCATCAGCTCTCCTGAGCTGGGTCTTTGTCTGGCCAACTGCACATCATAGTGCTTCCCTGTTCTCACATTTCAATTCCAATAAATAAGAAATAAATGAGCAAGCATCCCCATATTTTTTTTCGGCTGTGATCCCTACCATGTGACTATTTAAGTGTAGTTGTATAATAGAATGCCCTTCATCAAATAACTTAAGGTTCAAAAAGCTGCTTACTCCAAAAGCACACTTAATTCATTTGTCCTTTTATGCAATAAGGAGATATATATCGATGACAGAGAGTTATAGTTCAGAAATATTAATCTACCGATAAGTATTGATTCCAACATGGGAATTTTACTGAAAGACGTACTCTTTACTAACCATATCTGTCAGAATGTCTCTATCAAATCCAAGGGTATTTGGGTGTTACAAGATAGTTTTCGCTATTATCATAGCAGGCACAAAAGTGAGATTTTTCTTTCATATAACTAAGATTTCCTGGAGCTCTTGGCTGTGCATTAATTCCCTGCACACTACCCATAATGGGATGGGCCCTCTTCCATCAGTCACTAATTAAGAAAAGGCCCTACAGGCTTGTGTGCAGCCTGATCTTTTGGAGGCATTTTCTCAATTGAGGCTCCCTCTTCTCTTGTGACTATACTTTGTGTCAAGTTGGCATAAAACTAGCCAGCACAGCTGAGCCCTTGTCAACTTGACATACAAATACATCACTATTAAGCCATAACCTTTCCTTTCTTCTTCATCCCCAAGAGCACACATTAATACAAACATCACAATATAAAATAATCCAAGTCATAAAAGTCTCACAGTCGTTACAAATTCAAACATTTTAAAACTCTGCCTATTTAAAAGTCTCAAAGTCTCTTTGAAAAACCTAAATTCTCTTTTAAAATTCAGTTTCTCAAATGTGGGCTCCTATAAAATCGAAAATAAATTAAATACTTTCTTACTTCAAGAGGGAAGGACCAGGGCACAGTCACAATCAAAGCAAAGCAAACCGAACCCTGAGTAAATAACTCAGTATTCAACTTCTGGGATCCACTCACGATTTGGGGGGAGCTGTGGCTCTTCCAAAGGGCATGGTTCACTTCTCTGGCTCTGCATACAGATTGTCCTCTAGGCTTAGCCGGTTCCACTCCATACCTGCTACTGTCCTTGGTGGTCATCCCACAGTACTAGCATCTCCAAAACGATGGGGTCCTGTGCTGCAACTGGGCTACTCTTTCACCAATAGCCTCTCCAGGGCTCTCTTCAGGGACTTGAGCCCTGGCACACAGTGTCAGCCTCGGCTGCTTTTCATGATCCCTTCATCCCTTCAATACCAGTATCACGTGGGTGACTCTTAAACTACCATGTTTGACAACAGGAGGTGCAACCTTGGCCACTTCTGGAGCACAGCTTCTGCGTGCTGACTCGGAGGATATACTTCCCTGAAGACTTCACCTCAGTGACACTTGTCTCTTAATCACAACCGATATTTCAGTTCCAGCTGACCAGCATCGAGTATCCCAGTAAAGCAAAGGTTTTGCTTTAGGGGTTCTGTTGCTTTGTTAATTACAGCTGGTCCAGATGACCAGACACCATAGATTCTTCACGAGAAAGGCCTGGTGGCCTCTTTGCTTCGCTCTGAAACTTCACAAGCCAGGTCTCCATCATTTGTATTCTCAACATTCTTATCTTCCAAGCTCCTACAGAGGAGCTCACTGAGCTCTCAACACTCAATGGCTTTTCTCACCAAAAGTTCCAAAGACCTTCCATAATCCTCCCCCAAACAACATAGTCAGATCTGTCACAGAAATACCCCACTATCCTGGTACCAACTTATCTTAGGGTTCCTATTGCTGTGATGAAACATGACCAAAACAACTTGGAGGGGAAAGGTGTTACTTGGCTTACAATTCTACATGACTGGACTTAGGACAGGAACTCAGAAATGGCAGGAACCAGGAGGCAAGAGCTGATGCAGAGGGCATGGAGGGGCACTGCTTACTGGCTTGCTCAGGCTGCTTTCTTGTAAAACTCAGGACCACCAGCACAGGGATGGCACCATCCACAAGAGACTGAGCCTTCCCTCACCAATCACTAATTAAGAAAATGCCCTACAGGATTGTGTACAGCCCAATCTTAGGGAGACATTTCCTCAATTGAGACTCTCTCTTCTCTGATAACTATACCTTGCATCAAGATGACGTAAGACTAGCCAGCACAGTCACTATGGGGTATCTCTGGTTAAAAAGTAAGCATAAGGAAAGGGAGAGGGAAGAGAAGGAAAAGGGAAGGAATGAAGGGGTGTGTGTGTGTGTGTGTGTGTGTGTGTGTGTGAGAGAGAGAGAGAGAGAGAGAGAGAGAGAGAGAGAGAGAGAGAGAGAAGGAAAGAGAGAGAAAGAAAAAAGAGAGAAGAAAGAAAGAAAAAGAAGGAAGGAAAGAAGGAAGGAAGGAAGGAAGGAAGGAAGGGAAGAAGAAAGCAGGCAGACCATAGGGTATAAGACAACTTAGGTTCCTGATTGAAAACCAAATGATAAGCAAAAGAAAATTTTTAAAGTTTGTAGATTTTTTTCTTTTCTATTGCAGTTACTACTTAATTGAACATAAATAATCTACCCCAAGAATTGTTACCCCTTCTTTATTTATGCTATACAGTCATTCGGACTGATTGAACGGCATTTAATCATAAAAAGTGGAAACCAACCTGCTCTGAAAAGAACGCTGCCAGTGGATTGTTCAGGTGGATCCTCCACCATAAAAGAAATGAATTAGCAAACAATAGCAAGACGTACGTGACAGATGATCACAATGACCTTTCAAATCCTGACACTTTGCTCTATTCTAGTTATTTCCAATGGTACTATCATTATTAGTAACCTATCAGAGTCATGTTTTATACTTTGATCCTAGACCGTGTCGACATATTTCTCTTTAATTTCTAACGGAGAGAGGGCTCATAAAGAACGTCATAAGAAAGGCAGCTCTCCTCCGAGACTTGGTATTAGTGGGGGGAGGAAAAGAAGAGAAAAATGTCTGTTTTCAGGTCCGCTGCTCAGGTTGGATTACTCTCCCAGGGCAGCACTCGGAAGGGAAGTAGATCTTCCCCCATGGTTGCCCTTCGCAGGGCTAATGAGATCCACAGGTCTGCAGTGCCCTGCGCCTCCTGGACTCACCACGTACTTTATCAAGGAGAGGCTGGCTCTGAGAGCAGAAACAAAGCCAGTCATTCTGATTTAGAAGGTGCAGAGGCGCAGGCCAGGGTTTCTCCCTCTTGTCTCATTTGATCATTTTTCATGCTTTCCCTCTGCTTTTCAGGGGTTGATTCATCTCCCTCTTTCTGTTCATTTTTTTTTCCAGGCCGGCATCTTTGCTCTAAATATTCCAAGTTCTGGAACATAACTTTCAACCGAAAGATACTGTTTTCTCTCCTGATTCTTTTCTTCATGTGACTTTCGTCTATTCTCTTCTCGGCTCTGGCAGAATTCCTCTTGATAGAGTGAGCCTGTGTCATTTGCCAGGTGCCTTCTCCTGTCTTTGCTTTACTCAGAAATGTGTGGTCTAACACAAAGGGCAGTGACTTGGCTGACAAGGGCTGGGTGACATTGGGCACACCAATTAAATCCTCAAAACAGCAGGTTTCTTTGTTATAAACATGAGGGTTAGATCCAGTTATCCCAGTGACTCAACTCAGCTCAACTTCTGTAAATCCTTGTATACTCTCAGGGCTGATCCCATGTAACCTCAGTATATGTATATTCTATTCATATTGTCGCGGTGAGAAATCATCACAGACTTGGTGGCTCGAAACAGCATGTGCTAACTGTCTTGGATATTAGTTTATCAGAAGTTAGCTATGGTCTGTTTGGAATAAAAGTCAGAGGAGTCCTTCTTTCTGGAGATTCTTAGAAATCCATTTGCTCATATTTCCAGAGTGTAGATGGACTTTTTGAGGGGCCACCAGCTCATCAAATAATGACATGGAGGCTTGTTAGTAATTATGAAAGCTTGGCCTATAGCTTAAGCTTGTCCCACTAGCTCTTATAACTTGAATTAACCCATTTATATTAACCCTTTATATTAATCTACATTTGCCTTGTGGCTTTTTACTTCTCTTTTATCTTGCACCTCCTGCTTCCTCTCTGTGTCCTCTGGTATCTCTCCTGTACCAGATTCATCCCCCCTTCTCTCTCTCTGCCTGGAAGTCCCCCCTACCTTCTTCCTGTCTAGCTATTGGTCAGTCAGCTCTTTATTGAACCAATCAGAAGGCACCTTGACAAAGACATTTTTCACAGTGTACAAAAAGATTATTCCACAACACCAGAGCACCTCTATCCCTTGGGACTGGCACTCCTTCCCATCCTAAAGTCCACCACAGCAGGTTAGGTCCTTCTCTTTTTGCTTTTCTTTGAAGAACTTTCACCAGAAAAGGTTCTCCATTTTTAGGGACTCGGATGACTTGGTTCAGACATACAGATATTTCAGGAAAATCCCCTGGCCTCAAGTTCTGTAGCCTTAGAAACATCATAGTGTAACATAGTCACAGGTCTCAGTGACGGCATGTGGTCATGTGGCTGGAGCCCCACACTCGTGTCCTTCCACTGTGATGATCACTTCCTCCCAGAGTGATGAACTAACACAGCATTTTAAGTCCAGTGTCATCCAATCAAGCTGAAGGGATGAAATGCTTCTTTCTCTTCTGTGGATTTAGTTTTTTTTTTTTTTTTTCACATAACAGAATGGACCGATCTGGTGACGTTTTAAGCTACACCACTGTAAACAAGACTTCCCACACTATCCCTGGGATGAAGTCCTCCAGGAACTCCCATTTATGTCCGGAAGTATTATGAATTTTTAGAGTCTCTTCTTTGGCATGGAGTCTCTTCTTTGTTCTTAAATGTATTCCAGGGGCTGTGTCTTCTATGCTGACTTGTCAAGAACCATAGACAGCTTGCTCTTCTAGCCATCTGTCTGTGGTCATTCTAAGGGATAGCTGCTCTGTGGTCATTCATATACTCTGTCTCTAATGGAGGTAGACCTTGACACCGGACTGTTTGCCTTCCTGCTGTGGTTTCTAAACCTTCATTGAGGTAAGTTATTGCTTACCTGGCCCTTTCCTACCTGGAGATTACTTCACCAGCCATAATGCCACTCTGGCTAACATTTATAGATGCTCAGATGATCCACCAATGCAGTTACACAGGGCTCTGCTCTGAGAAGAGGACCCATGCTGTGAGGAATACTGTGTTGTTGCCTTCGTGGAATTCATGCTCTTCTTTTAATATCTGTATTATCCATGAAATCTGATCCCATATCTGAAGCATGTTCTGGAGACTGAAAGATTCAGTTCACCTGCCATTCCAATGCCGGACTTGGAATCTTGACCACTGGTTTCCCAATCTTTCCTTAATGACTGCTGTCATCTTCTTTTTTCATTTCTGAGACAGGGTTTCTCTGTGTAACAGCCCTGGCAGCCCTGGAACTTGCTCTATAGACCAGGCTGGCCTCAAACTCACAGAGATCCACCTCCCTCTGCCTCCTGAGTGCTGGAATTAAAGGTATGCCACCACCACCCAGCTCATAACAGAGTCTGGATGTGCCCAAAAAAGAAAATCAAGGTCATAACTAATTTTCAGGTGAAATGAGGGTGCCTGTGAAGCTCTGTAGATACTGAACCAATAACCACCAACCCAAAAGAGGAGGGCTTTAACTGGGAAATGAAAGACACCACAAATAGTGGGATAAAAGCAAAAAATATATATGTTTTCCATCTATTTTATTGGGGCCCCTGTACTTTTGCTTTGCAACTGTTCTTCCTCTAACTAGGTAGGTAGACCTGTAGTAGATTTACTTTGGACTTTCTCAACTTTAACACTTTCGACGTTCTAGGCCAGATGAGAGAGTGTCTTCTGAATTGTAAGGTGCTATTGCAGTTACATTTCTAGAGCTGTGAACAGACACCATGACCAAGGCAACTTATAAAAGAAAACATTTCATTTGGAGTTCATTGTTCCATAGGGTAGTAGAGGCCATGACCATCATGGTGAGAAGCATAGCAGCAGGCAGGATGGCAGGATGGCAGGATGGCAGGATGCAGGCAGGTAGGCAGGCAGGTAAGCAGGCAGGCAAGCAGGCAGGATGGCAGGATGCAGGCAGGTAGGCAGGATGCAGGCAGGTAGGCAGGCAGGTAGGCTGGCAGGATGGCAGAATACAGGCAGGCAGGATGCAGGCAGGCAGGATGGCAGGATGGCAGGATGCAGGCAGGCAGGATGGCAGGCAAGCAGGATGGCAGGATGGCAGGATGGCAGGATGGCAGGATGCAGGCGGGCAGGATGCCTGGTGCTAAAGCAGAAGCTGAGAGCTTCCATCTGATCCATAAGCATGAGGCAGAGAGGGTGGGGAGAGGGAGAACATGAATGTCATGGCTTTTGAAACCTGAAGGCCCACCCCCAGTGACACACCTTTTTAAACAAAGCCACACCTCCTAAGTCTTCCCAAACAGTGCCGTTACCACTTTTAACTGTGAACAATAACCGTATCTACAACAAAAGGTTGCTGTGAATATTAACCGGTATAATATATGAAACACTCTGAGTAAAGTGCCTTAAGCTGGTGTTATAGTTAGTATTCATCATCAATTTGATGGACTTTAGAATTACCTAGAAGACAAGCCTCTAGACATGCCTGAGAGGAATTATTATAACTAAGGCTAGCTGCCTTGGTGAATATCTGTGAGTGAACTATCTTGATTAAGTTCTTTGATATGTTAAAATCCATCTTAACTGTGGGTTGGGACAAACATCTAGGCAATGATAGGGGACAATGAGATGGAGAAAGGAAACTGAGCACAGAAGTCCTTGGCTCTAGCCTCCTCGCCTATGGGTGTAATGTGTCCAACCACTTTAAGTGCCTGACTTTCTGCCATTATGGTCCTTGACATGTATTTTATCAAAATAATAGGAAAAGAAACTGGACAGTTGGCTTTCACTGAATAAACACTCAGTAGTACTACTAATAGCAAAATTACTGTTTTTAGTATTGGAGGCAACTTCATCACTCTGTCACTCCCAAAAAACTGTACATTTCTGGTTGTGTTAGAAGTGTTAACTTGTACCTTTTTACTGATTTTCTTCAGCATGTTCACTTTTATCCTAATTACCCACAGTTTTGCCCTAAGATGATTCTGGTCTTCTCTGTTTATTGTTCTAAGTTAATACCAGTCTTTCCTACAGTCTATGGGGTTGTGATAGCAAAAGCTGATGCAGCTGTTTCTTCTATGCCCTTTACAGCTGTCCTTATGCTGGCTCTTCATCTTTTATTCCACTTGAACATCATGCATTATTTCTGTTTACAGTGGAACTTCTGACTCTAATTCTCAGGCCATGAACTGACCAGATAGTGGCTGGCTAAGCCTAGCTAGTAAAGATTACTCCAGTCCATCCATCAGGCTGCTCTGATACTCTCACAGGGCTCATTTGAATATCCCAAGTCCCAAGCAAAGCATCTTTCTCAAGACCACAATTCAATTCATGGAGAAGAAAATGCTGATTTCCACTTACAAGTAATAAGTAGTTATTAGAGAAGATCGTGCTGATGGAGTTTGTCTGAGTTAAAAGTTTTGTGAAGATGTAATCACAAGGAAAATCCTTTCCAAGTTTCATTGTTTACAGAAATCCAGAACGTCAAAACTAACAATAAATTAAAGAAGCATTTCTCAGATACAGCTGCAAAAACATTACATTCCTACAAGAGAAAATGCTTGTATTAAACACAGCCATTTCCTCCTTATATACACACAGTGACTTTTTTTTTTTTATCTACTGGGGAAAATACTATTATCTAGAGTGCAATGATAAAAGCTTTCATCCCTTGCTTTCTAAGTCATATGTTTGGAGGAATTATTCAGATTGCCCAGCTTACTGAGTCATTTCAGAGAATACCAGGAGTATTCTCATCCCCAAGCCCTTCACAAATTCAGTCATTTGGATTTCAGTTTTTCTTTTCCTATTCTCAGTTCAATAAAACAAACTGGTTAAGCTAACCAGTAAGTCTACTGGATAGTTTATCACTTTAATCATAGAAATAGCAGAGATTGTATTACATATGCTGTCAGTTTGATTTACTTTGAATTTGGGGAGCCAGTATCTCAGTACACGTGTACTGCTGCACACACTGTACAATAGACGGGCTATACCGTAATTATGTGGTCACTGTTCGTCAGACTCAGTTGTCAGCCTTTTATATTCAAGTACAGGAGTTCAGCATTAAAATATGCTCAACAGTTTGTGAATAATTTATGCTTCAGCAAATTGCACTTTGTTGTGTATACCTTTGTATGTGCATATGTGAATAATTGAAGGCAAATGTAAACATTGAAAAACTAAAAGAAATAGTCTAGAAGATAAATCTGACAATCCTTTTGAAAAACTGAAAAACATGATTCAGATTAATTAAAAGGTACTAACATAAAAATGCAGAAATTTATCCTGAAATAGAAATATAATTAAACCAAAAATTCTTGAATGGAACTGTAATATTCGATTTACCTGATGTTAGAGAATGGATGTAAATCTCTTAAAATACGGCATAAAGTTAGAAACCTCTTTTTTTTTTTTTTTTAGAGGACTAATCTTGGTATTATTGTGTGTAAGAACTTTTCTCAGAATGGATGATGTACCCTTCATAACCTAAAATATTTCATGCATATTCATTTAAATTCCAAAGAGGATCTCATTATCTCATCCAAAAAAAGAATTAATGATCCTTAATGGTTCCCCATGACATTTGTCTTTGTCCCTTCTCAACTGTGCGGATCGTTTTAAGCAATACAAATGTTTCCGTTCATGCTTTTCCCTGTAAAATCTCACACATGATTACGAGATTGAAAAGAAATAATTCTTTCTATTCTTGATGATGAATTCTACATTCCTCTTTCATATATGTCAAAAAAAATTGTGCCCGAGTTCATTTCCTACATTTGTAGCATATTTTTAGAAATAAAACTAATAAAATGAATAAGTGAATACTTGTGGAATCATAGAGGGGAAAGTACTGATGATGAAGTACTCTATTATCCATTATAGGAATTTGAGGTCTTTTGTTAAGCACAATGGAAATCATGTAAAGCAAACAGAATGGAGTTCAAACTTCACATCTACTCAGTTCCCTTAACTCTGAAGAGATAGATATTCTGTTAAGCTGTGAAAGGATGAACTGAATGCAAATGACCTAATATACAGACTGACACTTACTGCTGCTGCTACTACTTCTCTCTCCCTCCCCTCACCCCCATGTCTTTCTCTACATATATATATATACATATATATGTGTATGTGTGTGTGTATGTATACATATATATATGAAATTTTACACACATACACACTCCTATGCAAGCACAATTCCATAGACTCTCATATTTGTGAACTGGGCAGATAACTCATTCAGTAAAATCCCTGCCAGACAAACATGAAAACCTGAGTTCAGATCCCAACATCCATGTAAAAGCCAGGTATGTTGGCTTACATTCGTAAGCATAGTATTGGGCTGAGGGCAACACTTGGTGGTCCCCAGAGTATGCTGGCCAATCAGTGAGCTATGGGCTCAGTGAGACAGAGAAATTTTCTCAAAAAATAAGAGAGAGAGAGAGAGCACCAGAGGAAGGCACAAGACTTCAACCTTTGGCCTCTCCATGCATGTACATGTGCATATGGATGCAAACATGTATCTACACATACACTACACATGTTTTTAAAACCAATCTTATATTTACTACAAAAACAAACCAGCGGGACTGGAGAGATGGCTCAGAGGTTAAGAGCACTGACTGCTCTTCCAGAGGTCCTGAGTTCAATTCCTAGCAACCATATGGTGGCCCACAACCATCTGTAATGAGACCTGGTGCCCTCTTCTGGTCATACATGCTGTATACATAATAAATAAATCTTTAAAAAAAAACAGCTTACTTTTTAAAAATTTTTTATTGATTCTTTATTGATTTCATTTCCTGCCTACCAACTCCATTCTCTCTTCATCCCTTCGTATCTACCCTCTGCCCCTTCCCCAGCTCAAAATAAAATAAAATAAAATTTGAAAACAAACATACAAACAACATAAAATAAAACAAGAGTCTCGCCATGAAGGCTGTAGTGTGACACAGTGAGTCACACAGTAAACCCTTTAGTCCATACATCTTTAAAGTGTTCATTGCCTGCTTCGAGGCCTCTGGCTTGTGCTACACCCTTGATCCTGGGCCCTCACTGGGACTCCTCCTGGATATCCTTTTGTTGCCCTGTGTCATGGAGATTCTGCAGATCTAACCTGTGTCTGCAGATCTAGCCTGGTCACATGCTCCAGCAGTTATCACTGAGGTGGATGTTGGGGTCAGCTAACTCATAGCCCTGGTTCTGGGCCTGGGCAGTTTGACATTTATAATTACAAATTTCCACCCATATTCATAAATGCCTCCTTTCTAATCTTTTAACAGTGTTTTGAGTCACCTATTCATTTTAAGTCAGTTTGGAAGCTTCTAGGCCATATTTTTCTCAAATCCTCGATTTCTTCTGACTACTCTTAGACTAATGAAGAGGACTTGTAGGGGGAAAAGTGGCTTCCTTTCATTCTTTACTTTTATTCATTTTACATTGCAACTGCAGTTTCCCCTCCCTCCGAACTCCCATCCCCTTCTCCCACCTCCCCTCTGTCCCACCCCTAATCCACTTCTCTGTTTCTGTTCAGAAAGGGGCCGGCCTCCCAAGGGTATTAACAGAGCATGGCGTATCAAGTTGCTGTGGTAGGACTAAGCTCCTCCCCTTGATTTAAGACTAGGCAAGGCAATCCAGTATAAGGAATAGGGTTCCATAACCCGGCTAAAGCATCAGGGACAGCCCCTGCACCCAATTCCAGGAGTCCCACAAGTAGACCAAGCCATACAACTGTCACATGTATATAGAGGACCTAGGCCATTCCCTTTCAGGCTCCCTGGTTGTCTGTTCAGAATTTGAGCTTCTATGAACCTAGGTTAGTTGATTCTGTGGATTTTCTTGTGATGTCCTTGACCCCTCTGGCTCCTACAATCCTTCCTCCCTCTCTTCAGCAGGATTCTCTGAGCTCAGCCTAATGTTTGGCTGGGGGTCTTTTCATCTGTTTCTATAAGTTACTGAATGAAGGTTCTCTGATGACAACTGGGGTAGTCACCAATCTGTGTGTATAGCAGAATATCATTAGGCATCATTACATTGACATTTTCTTTTTCTCCAGTCATGGTTGGTTCTATCCTTGGTGTCTGGGCCATCCAGCCTCTGGGTCCTAGCACTCCAGGAAGTATCAGGGGTAAGCTCACTCTCATGGCATGGGTATCAGGCTGGACCAGTCATTGGTTGGCCACTCCCACAAACTCTATGCTACCCCAGCATACCCCATAGGCAGGACAGACTATAAGTCAAAGGTTGTATGAACGGTTGGTGTCCCAGTCCCTCTACTGGAAGTCTTGCCTGGTCACAGGAGTTCAGGCTACATATCCACTATTGCCAGGAGTCTTAGCTGGGGTCATCCTTGTAGATTCCTGGGAGTTTCCCTTGCACCAGGTCTCTATCTGGCCCTGAAATAGCCCTCTTTTCCAGTCATCTCTTTCAGTACTCTCCTCCCCCATCCCACCAACCCAGTCCCTCATGTTCCCATCCCCATCAGCCCCCAGTTCACCCCCAAAATCCCTTCCCAGGGAGATCCAGTAAAGGCTAACCATGCTGCAATCCACAGACCAGGAGATCCCAGGGGGGCTTGCCTTCATTTTTATTCTTACTCTTATTTTACTTGGTATCTAGCCTGCCCTGGCAACCACTCTCTCTCCTTCTGAAACTGAAGTTCTATGAGTGGGATAAGACTGTGCTCTAAGTGTTTATGTACCCTAGAATTCATATTCTGAAACCTAACCCCTAATATAAGCATATTATAGGATAAAACCTTTGATAAGTGACTAAGTCATGAGAATAAAGCTATCACAAATATTTTAGTGCCCCCCCCCAAAGTAGACGCCAGCAAGTTCCCTCACTTCTTTCTGCTATGTGCATACTTGGGAAATAAACTGTCATCTATGAGAACAACCTTTACCAAGCAGCAAATCTAGCCGAGCCTCGACCTGCATTTCTCAAATTCCAGAAGTGTGTGCAATAAAATTCTGTTTTTTATAAGCCACCTAGTTCATGGTATTATTGTAGATGCCTGATGTAGCTGTTCAGTTGCATTCGGAGGCAAACTTTATTTCAAACAGCATTATCGTCTTCATGTATTGATTTCTCCTAATATAGTAATTTTGCATAGAATGCAAATAGTTTTCTTGCAGTTGATTCAACTTTAGTTCAATCATAGTAGAAACTGAGTGTTCATTCAGAGAATAACATCTACATCTCTGTATGTTTTCATGTCTTAGTTGTGTTTCTTGTGATGAAATACCATAATAAAAACAAGCTAAGGGGAAAATGCGGTTTTTTTTTTTTTTTTTTTGGCTTACAATTCCAGGTTACAGTTCATCATTGGATGAGATTCAAGGCAGCACGTGCTTAAGTAGCTACTCACATTACATCCGCGTCTAGAGCAGAGAGCAATGAATTTTATAAACTAATGCAAGCATAATAGTACTCAGCTCTTGCTGGGTGGTGGTATTGTATGCCTTTAATCCTAGCACTCAGAAGGCAGAGGCAGGCGATTCTCCGGGAGTTCGAGGCCAGCCTGGTCTGTGAGATCCAGGACAGGCACCAAAACTACACAGAGAAACCCTGTCTCAAAACAAACAAACAAACAAACAAACAAACAAAGTATTCAGCTCTCTTCCTCTGCTTGCAATCTCTTCATGACCAACTTGCCAGGGAATGATGCCGCCCCGAGTAGGAAGGTCTTTCTACCTCAATTGGCAAAATCAAGATCCAACACTGAATCTCCCTTCACAGGTAATTTCAGATTCTGCCAAGTTGAAAACACTAGCCATCTGTGAATGCTGCTCTTGGTTGTCAGTATGAACACATCTGGAATCAACTATAATCCAAACAATCTAGGCATACTTAGGAATCTTTATGATTAGATCGTTTGAGGTAGGAAAGACCCACCTTAAATTTGGGACCTTCTGGTGGTGTGGTCCGCAGAAAAGGACATGGAAGAAGAAGGTTTTTACTGTTTGCCTACTTACCTCCACCCTCACTGGCAAGTTCATCTATCCTGTTACCTAGCCATTCCGTCACTGGAGTCAGAACCTACTTTTTTTTTTTTTTTTTTTTTTTTTTTTTGTTTGGAATTCCAATGTACACTGAAGACCAGCAGTTCTCTAGGAATCCTCTGAAATGTCTAGCACCAGATTTGGCCTGATGACACATCCAGCCTTGTGGACTAAACAACTACTGGATTCTTAGCCTTTCCATAAGGAGATAGCCACTGTTTGACTAACCAGACAACAGTCTGTAAGTCACTCTAATAAACCCCATATGTCTATATCCCACATATATGAATTCTATCAGTTCTGGTCCTTCAGTTAAAACAATGCTCATGTCAAATTAGCCAAAGAAAGAAAGGATCGAAGGACAAGGGAGGGAGAAGATACCTTAATGTTCTGTATCTAAATATTTTGTCTGGGGAAACCTAACTTTCCAGAATTACCTCATTGTTGCCTGGATAGAGCCGGGAAAGACATTTGCAGCACCATGATACATCACCAAGAACTATATACAACATGGCAGTGCCTTTGAGTGTATGAGACACAGATCCCATGTCATGGAGGAGTCTTCTTCCTTCATTACTTCATTGGCTTTGTTTGAGGGATCCTGCTGGTTCCTCATTTAATTGTTGGCATAGCTCCTGCTGGGTACTGGAGTTGTAGTGGCAGACTCAGATAAGGGTTTTTTTTTTTTATGTTGTTTTGTTTGGTTTTTACTAGAATGTCTTCATTGTTCAGAATCTAAGCAGATTAAAATAGGATCTATAAGCACACCCCAATTTTCCCTTTGTTATCATCCTTATTTGGAACTGTAATTAGTTAACATCTCAATTCAGCAACTTGCCACTCTCTCCCCGGCACTGTGCACTATCATTGCAAGTGGGGAAAGTAATATTTTTGTCTTATCCTTGGGCATTACCAACTCCTGCGCGTTCTGCATAGCGTTACTGGAATGACTTTCACAGCAGGGGCTTCAGTTTTTAATAAAAGTGAGTCTTAATTTTAATTATGGCAATTAAGATCTTCTGGTTGGCAGGAAGACTACTTCTTTGCAGTCTTGGGGATTTGCTTTGAATATTCGGCTGGGCTGAAAACATATCCTACTCTTTGGATGATAGTAATTTCCAAACCTCAAGATGACTAAACCTATACAAGCAGAGCACAGACTGCATCATTCTTGAAGACATATCTAAGTACTGCTCATATGTAGATAGACTCAGAGTCTCTTCACATCTTGGGAAAGGGAAGAATCAGTGCATAAGGAATGGCTGTGTATCTCTGCGGAAACATTGGCTGGAAGGATTCTGTCACCGTAACATACTGTGAATGAATATTGCACTCCAGCGTGGGTACATACTCGAACAATATGTTTTAAACAAATGACATGTTCATTTCCTCGCTCTCTATATGTGATCCACTTAAAGAAGAAAATGCACACAGGCATTAAAACTGCCAAAACGCTGAGCCTTGTGACAGTGCTATTTCTGTGGTAGACCTAATTAAACCCGGAATTTTCCAATATTTTCCCTGACATCATTTATGTTGTAATTAACACTTTTTACTGGTAAAGACTGTTGTTCTCAGGCGACGTCCTTCATCTTGTTGTGGTTATAACTACAAAACTGCAACAATAAAACCATAATTATGAGACTTTCTTAGCCACAAGTTTACACAAGAGACTGCTTTACATATGAGCAAAAAGAAAAGGTAATTAAATGCAGACGGGTATGAAGACTTGTGGAGTACAGACTAGTTTTTCTATCTCACTGGCATTTTAGCGTTATTTGCATGTGGCAAGCTATTTGATGATGGCATTATTGTAAACCTATAAAAATGTATGTTTTGAGCAGATGGAGCAGCAAGCTACAACAGAGTGAATGACATAGAGTAGTCAGAGCGATATATAAATATTATGATGACATCTGGAAGTCTGTATAATTTATATAAACTGCCATAACAACTGCAAACCTATGAACTGATATACTGGCATATATGGATATATATACATATATATGTATATATGTGTGTATATATATGTATATATGTATATATATTATGTATTATATATATATATATAGAGAGAGAGAGAGAGAGAGAGATTCTTGGATATAAAATGTTAGGTTAGATAATATAATATCCAATAGGTAATCTAAAATTTTATTACTTCCATTTTTGAAATGGTTGTGTTTTTAAAGTCTATGTCTTATCTAACTTTATTTCTGTAGTAAACATTACAGTAAAACCAAACCCTATTTTTAGCAATTCTCTCTGGAAATGGAACAAGGTGGGAACACATATGAAAACCTGATGTTTTCACCTCACAGTTCATCCTGAAAAGTTAGGAGGGAAAAAGAGGACCTTGTTGTGGAACGATTTGATCAATTCTATTGAAGGGCTGAGATGAAAAGTGCGGGGAACCATACCTCAGGTTGGCACCACTCACCGAAAGCAGATTCGCTGTGAATGATGACAGTTCATCATGAAAGAAATTAGTGCCGGTTTGATTAGGACTCGCCCTTCTGTTTGAATTCCAAAGGCCAATATATCCTGTCACAGCTTCATCTAGGAGAGAGGAATTAAGCATAAAAGGTTCAGGAAAGAAAAAGAGTGATCACAGAGACGTCCTCTTCCTTTGATTTGTGACACTTTTAGGGCCAAGGGACAGAACCACAAAGAGGTGACACAATCCTTTCTACAGATCATAAGAAAATATGCATTTTCTCCACCTGCAGAGAACTTAAACTTAAACTTAAACAATGCATCCATAAACGTCTCCAGATTTTGTGAGAGTTAATTATTTCTATTTTTTTTTAAAAATGTATGGAACATAATAGAATTTTAAAGACTTTCACAGATTTAATTTTCTTATTTTATGTGTATGAACTTTCAGCCTGTCTGTACGTGTGTGCACCGCTTGCACGTGAGCTACTGTGGTGGCCATAGAGGGCACTAGTCCACGGGAACTGGACTTACACATAGATGGGTGTAAGCTACCATGTGGTTGCTTGGAATTGAACCCTGGTCCTCTGGCAGAGCCGTCTGTGCTTGTTACCTCTGAGTCATCTCTCCAGGCCCCTAATTGTCTTTATTTTTATAACAACTAAAGGAAAGTGATGGGAACTCCAGGTCCCAAGAGTCCATGCTTCACATGTATGCTTTAGTAGGCTTAAAATTAGGGTGTCCTTCATGGGGGAAATTATTCACCCCTCTAACTCTGATCTGTTCTCCTTCCATCACAAGCCTGAATGATTCTTTTGAAGTTTTGAAAAACATTATAGACAGATCTTATGCAATATTTCCTTCACACATACAGCACCCTTCACTTAGACACCAATTCACTTGCCTTGCTCTATTTTTTTCCTTAGAGCAATTACCACTGCCAGCATTTCCCCATGCTTGCTTATCTCTGTAAGAAGATAAGCTCTGTGAGGGTGACCAGCTCATCCTGGATCTCAGCAACACCTGGCACATACTATTGATAATAACTATCATTTGAAGAGTGCTTCCCATCTCTTCATTCATCTATTTCATGGCTTGCTTCTTCATTTGAGATATGAGAAAGCTAAATCATTGAGAGGGTTGGTGATGTACCCACAACAACGAAGATGGAAAAGAGCAGATATGATTTTAAAGGAAGAATCAGAGTCTGAACCTCAACCACTGTGTTGTAAATCCTCCAGATGTGCTTGAATCCGTAGACAGATGAATCCAACATTTTATTGTTTTAAGGCTGGTGTCCTAATGAGAAACACAAAAGTAGCTTGTGGGGGGGTGCATACAGTCCACCATTAAGCCACTGCAGAACTAAAGGCAGGAATCCAGAAGTGAGCGCTGAAGCACACACCAGGGAAGAATGGTGCTTTACTGGTTTTCTTGCTCTGTCTAGGTCAGCTACCTTTGTTAAGGAGCCCATGTCCACCTGCCTAGGGATGATACCTCCCACAGTGGCCTGGACCCTCATGCATCAATTAGCAAAGAAGAAAATGTATCACTGACCCGGCCACAGGCCAATCTGATGGTGATATGTCTTCACTTGAGGTGCCCTCATCCCCAGTTTATTCTAGGTCTCTGTCAAGTTGACAGCTGAGGCTAATGATGACAGCTGGCACATAAAATAAACAGACTTTGATGAAAAGTCATTTTTGTCCATTATCCTCCTTCTGAGTTCTGAACCTTTCATATATGGGCTTAGCCAAAACTGTAGTAATTTTTAAAGTGTGGAGAATGATACAAGTTTAATCAGATCAGATCAGCTATTTAAAGCTTTCCCCAACTACTTGGTAAAGAAATCGTACAAATGATGGATTTAAGCTGTGTTCCCTTCACAAACTGATGTAAATGGTTGGTTTTGGTTTGGGGTTTTGGTTTTTGGTTTTTTAATTAATCAACTTGTTAACTAAGGTCATGTTGGCCATTCTAGGGAAACAAGACAACCACTTAGTAGTTTAGACCTAGTGTTATATGTTGTAAGAGTTCAAATACATGAATTTCAAAACTGGAGAAATGATCGCCAATACAGCCAGCACACTGGTCCTAGACTAGACAGAAGTTGAGAGTTTATATTAACCATTAGGCTTTTCATTAGTCAAAATAATGAATTTCTAATATAGAACTACCTCCAATGACATGGTCATTTTTTTCTGTTTGCTTGGTGTTGATGACTTAGAAATAGCAGGTGCTTGGTATGTGTGCTACCCATTTACAGGTTTAAAATTAAGCATGTGCATGTGCACATGTGCGTGCACACATGCATACACACACACACACACACACACACACACACACACACACACACACCACTTTATGGGAAAAGAAAACTATGAAGACCATTTTCTACCTCCATCACTAGCAGTACGAAGTTTTCAACACACATAGATTTCTTCTCTATGTTTTATATATAATCTGTTTTCAGAAAGTTGCTTATCTGTTGCTGAACTACTGGCTGGCCAGAAACTGCCTTCTGTGTGGTATGCTTTTCTAGACCAGCTCTCATCTGATCTGCAGCCTGGAACAAGATGAAAAATGAACTGCAAAATATTTGAGATTTGGGACTACCTGGGGTTTTATTTATTCAGTTTATAGCCCTCACCCAAAGAAAGGTTTTAAGGACTGGAGTAATAAATAACCAACATTTTAAATAAAAAATATAGGATATGCCAGTTTCTTCTAGCATAAATCTTACCCTATACCTTATGCCAATAACAAGAATTTCTAAAATGTCGATGCTTAAATATTTCAAGTGCTCAACCTATAGCAACTCTGATACACTGGAAAAGTTTTTTTAAATGAAAGTTTAATATTTAATATGAACTTATGTATTCATTTTATAACCACTACTCACTGCTCATGTCTCTAAAGGAACAGTAATATATTTATTTTCCATGTGAATAAATCACATGTAGTAAATTTGTACTACAGTTATCTATAACAGCACAACTATATTCCAAACTACATGTAAGATAAAAAATAAAAACATTTTGCCAAGTGATAAGATAACTTTTCAACCCTACCAACTGTTTAATGAAACATTTCATTAAAGGGACAAATAGAAGTGATTCAAAGAGTGGCATTTCATAAATTCTAAATAGATACATTTTAGATATCTTTTTAGACTGAGCTAACAACACAATCTGTTGAAAGAGTTTCTTTAATGATAGTTTATTCTTATCATTGGAGAAAGAAACACTTTCTCTGATGACGAGTCTTCTTTTGAGTCATAAACATCTTTTTTATGTATGCATAAAACATCTATTATAGTAATATAAACAACCTGTGCTGGCTAGTTTTTATGTCAATTTGGCACTAGCTAGAGTCCTTTGGGAAGAGGGACCGTCAATTGAGAAAATGCCCCCACCAGACTGGCCTGTCGACAACTCAGTGGTATATTTTCTTGAATGATGATTGATGTGAGTGAGCCCATTTCACAGATGCCACTCATGTACAGACGGCCCTGAGTGATATAAGAAAGCAGGCAAAAAAAAAAAAAAAAAAAAAAAAGAAAGCAGGCTCAGAAAGCCAATAAGCAACACTCCTCCACGGCCTCTGCTTCAGTTCCTGCATTCAGCATCCTGTCTTGCGTTTCTGTCCTGACTTCCCTCAGTGAGGTGGTGTTACCTGAGAGCTACAAGATGAAATAAACCCTTTCCTTCCCAAGTTGCTTTTGGTCATGGTGTTTTATCACAGCAATAGAAACCCTGACTAAGACAAACATCCAAAGGAGAGAGAGAGAGAGAGAGAGAGAGAGAGAGAGAGAGAGAGAGAGAGAACAGAGAGAAAACAAATATTTGAAAAAACGTAAGGGGTGTGTGTGTGTGTGTGTGTGTGTGTGTGTGTGTGTGTGTGTTCTCATGCATGTGTGGTAATTAAACCCTAAAGAGAACATAAGGTAGTGCTGAGTGTAAGTCACTGCTGACTGTTATGTGAAACTTAATGAATAAGTCCCTGCTGACCTGAGGACTTTAGGAACCAAATTGCCCTCCTAACTGTTGTTCTAAGTCCAGGAAGGGGCATCCTAGAGTTGGAAGGCACAGACTCAGAATATCATCCTAACTAAAAGCCTATAGCACAAGCATATAAGCTTCCAGCTAGCATCTTAGTTCAAGAACTGCACAAAGCAAGTTTCACCAGAATGATGAGACAGAAATGGGCTAGGCTGGAGATTTATTAGTTGGCACACATACCTGTGATAGAAAATAATTACTTCAAAAGAAATTGAATGAGAAGAGAAGGCGGAGTCAAGACTGAGGATGGAAATCCCAAGGATGGCATTGTTCAGTGATTTGCCTGATTTCAAGTAGGAAGCATTTCACATTGTCTATATAGATTAGAAAATGGTAGACAAAGGGAGATTGAAGCTACCGGAGATGCTAGAGAGTACAGACTGACAAAGTTCCTAGGAAAGCTGAGATTAAGTAAAATCAAGAGTATACTCCTTAAATGAAAGAAAAATAATCCTTTTTATAAAATAGGAGAAAAGTCTTATATAAGGAACACTGAAGGCTAGGTCAACAGGTTTTTGACTCAGGACATGTTTTTGTACTCAGACAAAAGGTGAGGCCATTTGCTAGGAGAGCAGCACGTAGGAATCAAACTTAGTAGAAAATGTTAAGAATAATTGCAGAAAGAAACGAGATGGGACATGGCAGAAGGCAATAAGGAGTAATAAAGTTTTAGCAAATAATATCGGATAAAATGTTTTCATCATGCATATAAATTTTGGCAGAGTTTTTGTCTATTAGACACAAACCTAGATATACCTGGGAAGAGTGAAGAATTACCTTCTGTGCCTTGGTCTTTGACACATTATCTTAACTGCTAATTGGTACGGGAGGACCCAGGCCACTATGGGTGGTGCCATCCCTGGGCAGGTGGGCTTGAACTATATAAGAAAGGTGTCTGAGCAAGCCAAGGGAAGCAACTCAGTAAGCAGCACTCTTCCCAGGGTTGTGCTCCATTCCTGCCTCCACGTTCCCGCCTTGAGTTCCTGTCCTGAATTCCCTGTGTGATTGACTACGGCCTGGAAGCTATAGGATAAAGTAAATTCTTTCCCCTTCATGTTGCTTTTGGTCAGAGTTTAATCACAGAAATAGAAACCTAAGAAGAGAAATTACCCATGTGTTATCATGTATTAGGTACTGCAAAGCGCCCTTTGAGAGAATGCACTGATGCTGGTTTAGATTTATCACATATGGACCAGTAGCTTGCATTATCTTTCCGATGTGCTATGATACCAGTAGAGACTAAGAGCCAAAATTCAGCCACCGACCTACAAAAAGCCTTTCAGTTTTCAGAATTTTCTCTTAAACTATTTTAGAAATTGCAAATCAGCTAGTAAGCTGAGGACAAAGGCTTGGGGAAGGGGAAATGATCTGTCACAGAAAATTAGTCTCTAGGGATAATGATCAAAGTGGCCTCCAAATGAAGTTTGGGCCTGTAGACCTTGAAAATGAACAAGCAGTACTGTAGTCTGATTGGGATTGCCCAGCTTCTTCAATGTTTACAGTTGTAAGGATCTGACTATCTATCTCAGAAACTACTCAATAAACATTATCCTGAGAAGTATTTCTATGTAGCTTAGAATTATTTTCCCCCCAGTTTCCCTTATGAGCTACCTCTATTAAAATCATGGGTATATTTGCCCTTGGATTTCTTCTACCATATAGAAGCTTCTAAATTCATCCATCCCTGTGTGTGTGCGCGCGCGCGCGCGCGCGCGCGCGCGCGTGTGTGTGTGTGTGTGTGTGTGTGTGTGTGTATGGTGTTTCCTTCACATAAGCTACGAGGCACAATGCATTGATTTTGCTGGCTGAAAGGTACTGTGCCCTCAATAGTAATGATAACTTGCCATTTTTATGAAATCTGACCTCCACAGTACAGCAACAGGACTTCTAGAAAAGATCAATGTGCTATCTCAGAAAAAAAAAAATACCTAACACCATTAAAACCAAAGTTGATGAAGGTCATTCTGTCTTCTAAGGCTCTATTAAACTCTTTCCAGTCACCAGTGGTAAAGGCAGAAGGACCAACACTGTTATTTCACAGTGACCTTGGAGGGACCTGTTCATTTAGCAGAACGCTGAGAGAATTGGACTATACATAGAGTGTGTGAAGAACAAATGTGCTTTGCATAAATAAAATGGGAAGATCACAGAAAAGAGGCCTGAGAGATTTGAGGATGAGACAAAGTGCTTGAGCAGGAATAAAAGAAGACTAATTTATGGCCTCTGAGTCCTTGTAGTGCAAGGGGTGAGAACATCTGTAAGGAATGATTAAAATCCAGGGCAGTGGACTGGAAGACAGACCCCAGAGTCAAGGTGGGTCATGCCCTGTTAAAACTCTACGAGTCACATGTATTTCAGGAGGGTTTTCCTGCAGTACTAAAATAGTAAACTCAGCCCATTATACTCAAGTGTTATAGGACAGGATGGATTCAAATGATGTCCAGGTTAGAACTTGGTAAGTTTCACAAATGTTTACATAAGTTTAAACATCAATACCTTGCTGACGCTGTATTTCACACTTTAGTATTTATCAGTCATTGGACTACATGTCAAAAATATAAGTGGATGTGTATCATTTTCATCTCCACTTAACAAAGGTAGTGTTAACAAACTCTTCATATGAATACAGTTTTCAATTCTGCAAGTAAATATCTGAAGCTGGGACCTTTTAAAACACATGTTTATTTAGCTCATAATTGTGGAGATTCAAAGATAGAGCACGATGTTAGCTCTACCGTGGTAAGGCCTTATGACTGTGTCACATGGAAGAAGATCATTTTAAGGAAGAGTCTATGTGGGGGAACAGTTCCCATCATAAGAAAGGAAGGCAAAGAAAGGTGAGGAGGTGAGGCTTTCTCCTTTTATAACAATGCTGTCTCTAGAATTCTCTAAGATCTGCCCGATTCTCTTCCAGAGCCATGCTCCCCAGCCCCTTAGGAATCTCCAACTAGGTTCTGTTCCAAAAGGTCTCCCAGCATCCAGGGTTGTCTCACTGAGGAACAAGTTCTCAACACAGGGACCTTAGTGCAACGAGACCACCTCTGAACCACAGTGGCCCTAGGTTCAGCTTTAACCATGTGGTCTGTGCCATGGGTCTCTTTGCAGTGTCCATTGAAAACACTGAGTTGTTCCTGGCACATGGCTAATATAAATGGAAGTACCTACACGGTATGCCTCTTACACACTGATCAATATTGCTCATTGATGAACACTGTTATAGTTTACTAGAAATACAGAAAACAAACTAATTCCAAACTAGTTGGCATTACAGTATATTTTATCAATGTACATGATGTTGATCAACAGATTTAAGGTGAACTTCAAATGTTTTTGTTTGGTTGGTTGGTTTTTTTGGTTTTTCAAGACAGGATTTCTCTGTGTAGCTTTGTGCCTTTCCTAGAACTCACTCTGCAGCCAGATTTGGTACTAACATTTGTACTCTGTACAGAAAATAAAAGAATAAGAATTTATATGAAGCCAAACAGTGGTAGTACACACCTTTAAGCCCAGCACTTGGGAGGAAGAGGCAAGCAGATCTCAATGAGTTCAAGGCCAGTCTGGTCTACAAAATGAATTCCAGAGCAGACAGAACTGTTATACAGAGAAACCCTATCTTGAAAGAAAACCAAAAAGGGGGAGGGGGGGGAGTGAATTTATAAGAAAATGTCAAAATTCATAAATTAAAATATATCTTGAAATCAATTATTTAGTGATCAAAAATAATTTTAAATTGTCTTTCATTGAAGACTGACAAACCATGACAGATGAACTTTACCATTATTTTCTTTAATATGGTTACTACTTACTCAAATTATATTATTGTGACATACTTAAACTGATAAATTATCTTTAGCATTGAACTTAAGGATGTTGGTAAAGTCCAAAAATATAAACGTGGTGCTAGGCAAAGTTTTTAGGGAAAAAAAGGAAAATTAATTTTTAAAGCAAAAATTACAATTTACTGTGTTTTCTTGTAATTTCTCTGAGGTCCAGATTCTCATTTTAACTCACTATTGAATTAGGGAATGATTGAGGTCTCCTGTGTCCAAAGTTGTACACTTAATAGGAAAATGCTGTTCAGAATCTCCCAGTGAATAGCCCTAATTTCCATGACTAAATTAACATTTGTGATAGCCCATCAACTTTTCAAAGATCATACTTCTGTTTAATGTGTATTACTTTCAAGCAGCAGGTAGTGTCCTGGGGTTTCCCCATTTTTCTGTAACACACGAATTAGTACCAAAGTATACACAAAGGGACAGTATGAAACCATCATATAACTATTTATTTAGGAGAAATTAACTCATTTTGAAGTGAAAATGAAGTCGTATGCTTATAAAGGGGATAAAAGCATTAAGTCAATATTTGAAGAGGGAGGGGAGTGCCAACTGCCAATTTGCTAATCAGTGTGCCTAGATGTCCAAGCTGACTGTCTTTCACTGAGAATGCATTTCATTCTCTGTTTATTAAATTTCAGATGGCTTAGTAAAACTGCCAACAAGAGGACTAATTGGTGCCAATTACAGGGTTTTCCTCAGAGGAATTGGAATGAGCCTGCACGATCATTCCACACACATGACTCGTCATCGTCCATCCCTCCATTTAATAAGGGATGATCAGCCACCTTGATGCTGGTCTACATAAAAACACAATCTCTGATTTGTCTTAGATGATATTTGATCTGAAGTTGGATCAATATCCTTTATTAC
The DNA here is from genome assembly GCA_902168425.1 of Peromyscus attwateri. Classification (NCBI taxonomy): domain Eukaryota; kingdom Metazoa; phylum Chordata; class Mammalia; order Rodentia; family Cricetidae; genus Peromyscus; species Peromyscus attwateri. The sequence continues at coordinate 20,753 of CABHPP010149154.1, read as the reverse complement.
TGGAACTGAGACAGCAGATTTCCCAGAATTAGAATTTGATGTCAGTATTCTCAATATTACCATCTCCATAAGGATACAGCATATAGATTCATAAGAAACAAGAATACTATTTTTGAAATCTTTCTGAAATGCTATTCTTGACAGTCTTTTTTTAGAAACTGCAAAAATAACACAAGCTGTCTGCTGTAGCACACATGTCTAAATTGGCATTGCCTAAAAGCTTTGCTTCAGTCTGATTCTGAATGACATGTGCTATTTATAATACTGTTATTTTAATGTAAATAGCTGCTCATATTCCTCAAATTGAGTGGTCTGCTGCCTCAGAACTCAACTGAAATGATATCTCCTCTTTAAAACTTCTAGACCTCTCTACAGAATCATAATAGTTTATTCTTATAAGTGTGGAATTACTTCATTGCTAAAAGAAAGTTGTGTCCTTCGTAGCCTATATTTAAATAGTGGGATTATGTGTTATGGAATATTATTTTAAGATTTGTCACTTTTGTTTATGCTGTGGAACGTTTGTTTTAATGATGCAAAGATGTGTTGCATTCATTTATGTTGCATTTGTTTAACTCTGTGAGGCTGTGTTACTGTGCCTGTCTAAAACACCTGACGGTCTAATAAAAGTGCTGAACAGCCAATAGCAAGGCAGGAGAAAGGATAGGTGGGGCTGGCAGGCAGAGAGAATAAATATAAGAAGAAATCTGAAAGGAGAAAAAAGAAGGAGCAAGAGAACAAGGAGAGAAGAATGCCAGGGGCCAGCCACCCAGTAAGGGTGAAAGTACGATATACAGAAGTAAGAAAAGGAAAAAGTTCAGAGGCAAAAGGTAAATGGGATAGTTTAAAGCTAAGAAAAGCTAGCAAGAAATTAGTCAAACTAAAACCAGGCATTTGAAATCAAGAATAAGCCTCCGTGTGTAATTTATTTGGGAGCTGGGTGGCGAGCCTCCCAAAAGAGCAAAAACAACCAACAATTATGCAGTAGAGAATTTCAAAGAGTAAAGGCCCAAGTCTGTCATTTACTAGAGTGCAGACTATGGCAGGCATTATAACGTGTTTTATATGCATTGTCTAATGAGTCCGCAAAGCAACTGTATCTTGTCCGTCTCTCCTCAGGAACCAGGAAGTGGAAACTAACTCTTTGGTAACATCATCATGCAGAGGGGTACAAAGTCTAGAAATGAACAGTGACCTGGAAGGGATAACCAGTAGCCGTGGAACATAAAGGGTAGGTACTTCAGTTCTGTGTGCAGGTATTTTTTTTTTTTTTTGGCTTTTTGAAACAGGGTTTCTCTGTGTAGCCTTGTGCCTTTCCTGGAACTCACTCTGTAGACCAGGCTGGCCTCGAACTCACAGAGATCCACCTGGCTCTGCCTCCCGAGTGCTGGGATTAAAGGCATGCACCACCACCGCCCAGCTTGTATGCAATGTACTTGTTGCAAGTATTTTTAACATGAATTAAAACAATTGTGTGGTTAAGTGAATATAAATAGATGCAACAAGTACATTGGGTCTCTCCTTTCTACTTAAAAATATGTAGAAACCCAAACCTTTTAATTGTGTGCCTATATCCAAGTATGTGACTTTTATTTCAAATACCTTTCCAGAGAGTATAATATGCACAATGAATACTAGTCAAGGCAAAAAATAAAAAATAAAAATAAAAAAAATTTTAAAAAGGTGAAAAAGTAGACTAAATTCCCAAGGTTTGAAGGTCTGATGCAGGGAAAAGCCTGTACATGCAACGTAGCTGATGTGACATGAAGACCTGAGAGTCTGGTAGAAAAATCACTGGCTAAATTGGCCTGAAGACTATGTCCATCACTCTTCCCACAGCAGGCTAGTTTCTATAGCAGGAATCTTAAAAGTTCTTATTAATAAAAACAAACCCAGAGCCAGATATTGGGGTGAATGCTGGAAGATCAGAGAAACAGAACAAGCCTCAGCCACCTCACCTGGCCAACTTCTCAGCTGATCCTGTTTCCTCAGACTGGAAGCCTCTATGTCCTTATCCAAATGGCACTCAGCTGAACTGCTGCTCTAAGCCTAAAAGCTTAACCAGCCTAGTTTCTGGTTTTCATGCCTTATATACCTTTCTGCTTTCTGCCCTCACTTCCTGGGATTAAAGGCTCACTTCTTGGAATTAAAGGCATGTGTCACCATGCCTGGCTGTATCCTTGAACACACAGAGATCCAGGTAGATCTCTGCCTCTGGAATGCTAGGATTAAAGGTGTGAGTGCCACCATTTTCTAGCCTCTGTATCTAGTGGCTGTTCTGTTCTCTGACCCCAGATAAGTTTATTAGGGTTCACAATACTTTGGGGAACACAATACCACCACAAGTTTCTTTTCCTTTTACTCATTGAACATTGTGTCTCTCCAGGCTAATATTTAAATTTTAATGTATAGAATAAACTCTTTCCCCAATAACACTGTTTGAATTCTCTTACTATATTGAGCATCACATAACCTAAAATTTCTCTAAAGTAAACTTTAATCCACAAATTCAAAAGGCAGACTATAAAAATAATGACCGGCTGTAGCATGAATCTTAGAGGTTCTTATTAATAAAACAAACCTGAGGCCAGTTATTGGGGTGAATACTGGAAGGTCAGAGAGACAGAACAAGTTACAGCTAACCTCACCTGGCCAACTTCTCAGCTGGTCTTGTTTCCTCAGACTGGAAGCTTCTGAGTCCTCATCCAAATGGCTGTCAGCTGAACTGTGCTGCTAGAAGCCTGAAAGCTTAACCAGCCAAATGCTTAACCAGCCAAATGCTTCTAGTTCCTGGTCCTCATGCCTTATATATCTGTCGGCTTTCTACCATCACTCCCTGGGATTAAAGGCTTGCTTTCTGGGATTAAAGGCGTGAGTTACCTTGCTTGGCTGTATCCTTGAACACATGGATTTCTGCCTAGCTCTGCCTCCCAAGTGCTGGGATTAAAGGTGTGTGCTACCACTGCCTATCCTCTATGTTTAATATTGTGGCTGTTCTGCCTCTGACCCCAGATAAGTTTATTAGCATGCACAATATTTTGGGAAGCACAATACCACCTCAACTGGCATTTTATTTCCAAAAGAACTGACTTCGAATGATCATTACACACTTAGAAACTTGATAGATACTACCCCTTTTCATGTTCCTAAAATAGTCTTTTGTTTTGTTTTGTTTTTTATAAAACAAAGAGTATTTGTATACCTATAGATGTATTAGTAAGGAAATTGGGTAAACTCCACACTATATTTGCCTGCATGAGAGAGCTACAAAATATCTGCACGATAAAATAGCTAAGTCCATAGTATCTGTCACGGAAAGTAGTGCACAAAGAAAATGAGCAAACAGACAAAATATTGAAGAAGAATGACTACACACTTTACCTAATTCCATGACGCTGCAAAATAAAATCCAATAAAAGATTAAATGTTTTGGAAACTTAGACCAGCCATTTGAGAAGTCACCTGCTACATTGATTTTTACAGATTTACATCTGTCACAATGACAACAAATTCCAATCTAAATATAAGCCCATGTCTTTGACTTTAATTCAAGTTTCACTAATTTTGTTTACAGTATATCACCTACTATATTTTGTGTTTCTTTTGGGTGTATCTATGATTACCTTTTGTGCCCATCTTGCTATACATATATCTCTACCTTAAAAGCAATGTTTGTTTGTTTGTTTGTTTGTTTTCTAAGAACCCTGATATAAATGGGAAGGTCGCAGAAACACAAAAGTGTGTATTTAACAAGGGTCTCCTGAAATATGTTGAACCTTTCTAGGAATCTGGGGATGATTTTCTCATTAATTAAGGTAAAATATGGAAATTTGCTGAGGGATTTCAAGAGCTATGCTAATGAAGCCATGAAAACTTCTGATATCTTCACAGATAAAAAAATATTGTTATGGTTTTATTTTTCTTTTGTGCCATTTTACACAACCATGGTCAGCCATGGGCAAGTGAATTAACAAAAGGCATGAGTGAAGCTCACGCTTAACAGAGGAAAAAGAATTTAATTTTGCAAAGGCTTTAAAAAAAACTATGAAGCATCACATCAGAGTTGAAGACAGTGATATTTCCCTAAGCTTATTTTCTGAAGTTCAATGTAGAATAGACATTGTACATTGTACCATACAGCCCCCAACCCAAAGAAAAATGTTACAAAATGTCCACAGAGAAAAGAGCCCAACATGCTGGTATCTCATCTTTAGCTGTGTAATTTATACACTGGGAATTTGACATAAAGGAGAGTTTTCAGTGTTGTAGTAGAACATCATTTTAAATGTCAGAAAAATCCTTGGAGGATTTGGTTCAGCACAGAATAGTCCATGTACTACTATACACTGAGAAGTGCTCATTAATGAGATGCAGAAAACATCAGAAACGAATGTAGGTGCTTCGAAGATCTGCTGGTGTTGTCAGAGGGAGAAGGAGTAACTCTGATTCATATGATATAGAAAATGAACTAGCAACACTGGCCTGAGAACAATACTGGTCCATCAGTATTAGTTTAAAATATTCACCAACTTTGGTATTATAGACTTATATCTCAGGATTTCACAAAAAAAAAGCTTTGCTTTTGAACAACCTCAACAGAAAGTAATATGTGTGCCAATAAGTATAAGGTCTGCAATTACCTCCCTCAACTGGCTATATGTGTAAAAATATTTGTTGGCTTAAAGAGGGGAAAGAAATATGGTGATTGCATGACATACCACAGGGATTTGCAAGCTATTAATAATTTAAATATCACAAATAGGAATGAACCAATTGAGTGATCAGTGAACACACATTACAAAATGAACAAATTAATATTTGAAAACACACCCAATACCAATATTCACCTATTGTGACCCCCTAATTCTAATTTATAAACATGTAAGTTGTCTATACTTATTTTTTCCCAAAGTATTTTTATGATATCTAGTATCTCAGTCTCATTAAAATATCAATTAAAACACTGAGAGTGCAGGTTAGCTCCAGGGAATGTGTTCATCAGGCATGAGGCCTAGTGTGACAATATCATGTTCTAGGAACATCAAAAATATTGGTTTCAATCTTGTCATTTCTGATAGAGAAATGCCTAAAACATATGCATTGGATCAAATAATTTTGGTTTTTATAAGCCTGGTGCCAAAGATGCTTAACAGGAAGTAACAGATTTCCATTATTGAGAACATAATTGACTAAAGTATTTATAAACCCACTATGGTTTTCCACAGGTACATGAAAACAAGTAAAGAAAAAAATCTTTATCTAAAACAAGTCTTTCTGTTTTTGAAAAAAAAAAAAAAGCTCTAGAACGATTTAATCAATCTTATATGGATTCAGTAACTAGGTGGCACACATACCACATATGCAGTTATACAAACACAAACAAATAGACGTGAATGCATTGTCACAGGAGACAACTTCCTTAGCAGAACGCCCATAGTGCAGGCACTAAGATCAACAATTAATAAATGGGACCTCCTGAAACTAAAAAGCTTCTGTAAGCCAAAGGACACAGTCAACAGGTCAAAACAGCATCCCGCAGAATGGGAAAGGCTTCTAGCAACTCCACACCAGCAGAGAGCTAACATCCAAAGTATATAAAGAACTCAAGAAACTAGACATCAACAAACCAAATAATCCAGTTATAAATAGTATACAGATCTAAAGAGAGAATTCTCAATAGAGGAATCTCAAATAGCTGAGAAACACTTTAAAAAATGTTCAACATCCTTAGCCATTAGGGAACTGCAAATCAAAATGAATTTGAGCTTCCATCTTACACCTGTCTGAATGACTAAGATCAATAACACAAGTGACAGCTCATGCTAGGGAGGATGTGGAGCAAGGTGTGAATGCAAAGTTGTAAACTGTAAGACCACCATGGAAATCAATATAGCAGTTCCTCCGGAAGCTGGAAATTGATCTACCTCAAGACCCAGCTGTACCACTCTTGGGCATATACCCAAAAGATGCTCTATCATACCACAAGGACACTTGCTCAACTATGTTTATAGTTGCTTTATTCATAATATCCAGGAACTGGAAACAACCTAGATGTCTGTTAACCAAAGAATAGATAAGGAAAATGTGGTACATTTACACAGTGGAGTATTTTTCTGCTGTTTAAAGAAAGGAAGGAAGAAAGCAAGCAAGCAAGGAAGGAATGAACGAAAGAATGAAGGGAAGAAAAGATAAGAAAGGAAAAGAAGAGAAAGGGAAAGAAAATGGCATCATGAAATTTGCAGGCAAATGGATGGAACTAGAAAAAAAAAAAAAAGTCATTCCAAGTGTGGCAACCCAGACCCAGAAAAACAAACATAATTGGTGCCTAGCCCAGTCATCATCAGAGAAGCTTCCTCCATCAGCAGATGGCAGAAGACACAAAGACCCACAGACAAACGTTAGGCTGAGAGAGCCTAAAGTGAAGATTTCCATCAGGTCCTTCCCCTTGGACCTCAGGGAACCTGGTGGAAAAGAGGAGGAGAAATTGTAGGAGCCAGAGAGGTCTAGTACACTATGAAACCATGACCCACAGAATCAACTAAGCAGGGCTCATAGGGGCCCACAGAACCTGAAGTAGCAATCATGGAGCCTGCATGGATCTACTACACTAGGTTCTCCGCATATGTGTTATGGTTGTTTAGCTTGGGGATTTTGTGGGACTCTGTCTTAGTATTTCTGTTGCTTTGACGAAACACCATGACCAAAAGGCAAGTTGAGGCGGAAAGGGTTTATTAGGCTTATACTTCAGCATTGCTGTTCATCACTGAAGGAAATCAGGACAGGAACTCTAACAAGGCAGGATCCTGGAGGCAGGAGCTGATGCAGAGGCCATGAAGGGATGTTGCTTAGTGGCTTGCTTCCCATGGCTTACTCAGCCTGCTTTCTTATAGAACCCAGGACCATAAGTTCAGGGATGGCACCACCCACAATGGGCTGAGCCCTCCCCAATTGATCACTAAATGAGAAAATGCCTCACAGCTGGATCTCAAGGAGGCGTTGCCTCAGCTGATGCTCCTTCCTTCCTGATGACTATAGCTTGTATCAAGTTGACACACAAAACCAGCCAGTACACCTGACCCCTTGTCAAGTTGGCACACAAATCCATCACTATTAAGCCACAACCCTTCATTTCTTATTCATCCCCATGGTCTTAAATTACTTTAAAAATCCCACAGTCTTTACAAATTCAAACACATTAAAATTTCAGTTTCTTTAAAACAATTAATCTCTTTAAAAATCCAAAGTCTTTTTAAAAAAAGTCTCTCAACTGTGGGCTGTAACATGAATTGCTAAACGGTCTTATTAATAAAAAAAAAAAGAGCCAGATATTGGGGCGAAAGCTGAAAAATCAGAGAAACCGAACAAGCCAGCCACATTATTACCTCTATGAAATCCTCAGCTTCAAGAGAGACTTCTTATTTATTCACACCTTATATACCTTTCTGTGCCCTGCCATCTTACTTCCTTCCTAGTGCTGGGATTAAAGATGTGTGCCATCATGCCTGGCTCCGTTCTCAGTGTGGCTTGAACTCACAGAGATCCGGATTAATCTCTGCCTCCTGAATGCTAGAATTAAAGGCATATGCTATGACTGCCTGACTTCTACGTTTAATATTGTGGCTGGTTTTGTCCTCTGATCCCCAGGCAAGCTTTACTGGGGTACACAATATATCACCACAGTGGGCTCCAGTAAAATACTTTCTTATTTCAAGAGGGAAAAATTAGGGCACAGTCACAACCAAAGCAAAACAAAATTCCAACTGTCAAAAATCGGGGACTCCCTCACAATCTTCTGGAATCCTCCAAAGGGCTTGGGTCACTTCTCTGGCTGTGCCCCCTGCAGTACACACAGCTTGTCTTCTAGGCTCCAGCTGGCTCCACTTCACTGCTGCTGCTGTTCTTGGTGGTCATCCTATGGTACTGGTGTTAGAATTCTGCCCTTACTCCAACTGTGTGACCTGGAGGCAGGAACTAATACAGAAGCCATGGAGGGATGTTGGGGAATATTATTTTAAGGTGTGTTACTTTTGTTTATGTTGCATTTGTTTAACTCTGTGCAGCTGTGTTACTTTGCCTGTCTAAAACACCTGATGGTCTAATAAAGAACTGAATGGCCAATAACAAGGCAGGAGAAAGGATAGGTGGGGCTGGCAGGCAGAAAGAAAATATGGAAGGAGAAATCTGGGAAGGAGAGAAGAAGGAGCAAGAGAAGGAGGAGGACTTCAGGGCCCAGCCATCCAGCCACTCAGCCAGCCTCAGAGTAAGATTTGCAGAAGAGAATGGGAAAAACCCAGAGGCAATAGGTAGATGGGATAATTTAAGTTAAAGAAAGCTGGCAAGAAACAGGTCAAGTTAAGGCCAGACATTTAAAATTAGGAATAAGCCTCCATGTGTGATTTATTTGGGAGCTGGGTGGAGGACCCCCCCCCCAAAAGAGCAAAAACAACAACAGAGGGATGCTGCTTACTGACTTGCTACCCATGGCTTGCTTACTCAGCCTATCTTCTTACAGAATCCAGAACCCAAAGCCCAGGGATGGTACTACACACCATGGGCTGGGCCCTCCCTCACTGATCACTAAATGAGAAAATGCCTTACAGCTGGATCTCAAGGAGGCATTTCCTCAACTGAGGCTCCTTCCTCTCTGATGACTCTAGCTTGTGTCAAGTTGACCCACAGAATCACCCAGTACAGACTCCTAACAATGGAAGTGGGCATGTCTCGGACTCTTGCCTGCTCTTGTGCCTAGGATTATTGCATCTTGTTATATTGATCAGTTCAGTTGATATCTCTGGGAGCACTGCTCTTTTCTGAAGGGAAATGAAGGAGTAGTGGATATGAGGGAGAGGGGTGGGGTGTGGGGATAGGGGGTGGAGGGGACTGGGAGGAGTGGAGGGTGGGGAAACTGTGATTCAGGATGTATTGTATAAGAGTAGAATGAAACGAAAAAAAAGAAAAACAAGGTTTTTCTGATTTTACAAAAAAAAAAAAATGAAAAGCTCTAGAAAGATTTAACCAATCTTACATGGATTCAACAAATAGGAGACACACATTGATACACATACACAGTCACGCAAACACACAGTGACACACATACATATACACAGTTACAGAACTGCACACAAACAGACACACAGGCACATAGACACGAGCCTCAAAAGGCCTCACTGGATGTTTCAGAAGTCAAAGACCATATGCCTCAGTTGAGCATTTTTGTTTGGCTCCTAAGAGCTGGGGCAGGAAGTCTGAGAGTCTCTCTAGCATTCCTTCCATTTCACTTTTATTCTGTTAATTCATAATGTGATTGAAACCTGTAGTTGAAAAGGAAATTAAAAGGGTACCCTATTCACTCTCTCTAGGTGTGTGCACACCACTTGAAACCAATTTGGTGTCAACAGAAATGCTAATTATCCTGCGGTCACCACCTTTTGTGATGCCTTTCAAAGTAAAAAGGAGGCGTGGCTTGGCTCGCAGCAGGTTCAAGTAGCCCTTTAATTGACAATTTTTGTATTCAGCAGTTCAGTTGGCTGGAGAGGTTAAATTGCATTTGATCTTCTTCATAAAGGATAACGGATGCTCCACGACGGGTATCATTCACTCACTTTTAAAGCAAAGACCTATCGATTCTCTGCTTTGAACTGCAGAGTAGACAACTAAGTGGCAAATAAAAGAAATGGTCTCTGGTGAAGATTGCATTTTGTTTTTAATGAGTGACTCTCACTTCCCACTTTCCAGATGATTTAGAGGAATGGGTGGTAGGGCACCCCCAAAGTCTATGCATCCCAAGCCCATCTGTATTCTAATTCCGAATACTCGGTTTATAAAAAATGTCACAACTTTCCTTGAGCTAAAATATTGACAAATTCTTCATACGTCCCCATCATACAACAAACAAAAGCTGATGACTAAATCCCACTCACTATGAATTGTAGAAGCGGACATCAAACAGTTGATGAAAATACTATGGTAACAGTTTCAGAAGCTGAACGGGAAGGGTGTTGTGAGCCAAAGTCCCCTGCAAGAGCAGCAATATGCTGAAGTTGCTGCAGACATACGGACTAATTAGAACTTCCCAACTGTGGAGGGCTGGAATGTTGAGGATGGAGTGCCAAAATTATGTTTGCGCTATCTTTACTTCCTTTAATTGTTCTATCCACGAAAAGCTGAAGGTCCTCAGGTAGCATCCGGAACCTAAAGCAGTGTTTGTCTTGCTGTGCAGTAACCCATCTTCCTGCTGTCCCCATCACTGTATTTAGTAAATACGTTGATTTGTGATTTTAGAGACTATTTCTCAAGGCTGCAGAGATGCTGATTGCTCTTCCTGAAGAGCCAGGTTCAATTTCTAACACTCATGTGGCAGTTCACACCCATCTGTGACTCAAGTTCCAGTGCATCTGACGCCCTCTTTTGGTCTCTATGGACACCAAGCACACATGTGATGCACAGATACACATACAGAGAAAACACCCATGGACACAAAATAAAACTTTTTTAAAAAATGTTTTCTTTTGTATGCATGTGTGACTGTGTGCATGTGTGGCTGTGTGCATACGTGACTGCATGTGTAACTGTGTACATGTGTGTAAACATGCATCTATCTTGGCATATGTGTGGATGTCAGATGACAATTTGTGGGAATCAGGTCTCTTTCCACCATGTGGGCTTTGGAAATCTAATTTATGTCACCATTCTTAGTGGCAGGTGCCTTTACTAGCCCAGCTATTACATGAACCCTTATGGCTAGGTTTGAATATAACTTGTTCAGTTACCTTGTATGAACCAACCCATCAGTATTTTCCAGAAAATACACACACACACACACACACACACACACACACACACACACACACACACACTTTTTTTCAGGAACTTGCTACTCTAAGGGACAAATGACAATCTTTACATAGGACAACAATGGCTTCTCAATTAGCAAACAACAATTCTCAATAATCATGTAGAAAAATTATATTTATATATATATATATATAGTGAAATTCTATAAATTAACCAACATTTTTAGTGTTTTAATGTATTTCATTTTTGTGAAGGATATGAAGAGTTCATAATATAGTCAGCCATAAATGTTAGGGTCTCATAACTTCTGGTTAATATAAAGTAAGTAGTAGATGCATTCTTCCAGAAAAAAATTGCACATACACATGGAATATGGAAACCACATTGAAAGCTGCATCAAGAGCTTGGTGTCTGTGCCAAGAAAGAAATTCCAGCCATGGGAAAGATCATAGATACCGTTGGATCCTCCGTCCCAGGAAGGATTTCAAAACGTACTGCCTGCCTGACCACAGACAGGATACACATTCCTTCTGGGCTTCAGTGTTCTCAACAAGAATAGTAGTTAAGGCTGACATAGGGACTAAGACAGAGAGATGTTCAGCACTTCGAACCATGCCAAGCACAGAGTGATTTCATACCATACCAATATCATCACAATAGTCAACGATAATGACTATGAAATAGTGCTGACATTAACTCCCCCCCCCCACAGGCTTGTAAAGCATAAAGTGTATAATATAGACAGGTTTTTGTTTCACAAAAGATACTCGGTAAATGTTATTCATTTTCATCATTATACTTTTGATTTCTTTTCCTGTAACAGAAACTCAAGAAAATGAAAGTTGTGGTCCCCTGTATAATAGATAAATAAACCATTCACAGTCTGTGGTACAACGTAGGGCTTTCCAAACCACCCTATCTTTTGAGGAAAAGAAAGCATTTGAGAATAACTTTCTGATAATTATAAATGTAACTATCATGCAAATATAGAATAAACAGATGTCAAAACATTTGTTCAACTCATTAGTAAGGAAACCACTAAGATATGAAGGTCATTTTAAAACATAGTTTGAAGAACAAAGATTCAGCTGAGGCTGTTAAAATGAACCATCTAAGAAATGAAAAACTGTTTGAAATCCTATAGGTCAATGTCATGCAAATATTAGTATTATATTTCTTACAGAGCAAAAAGTAATTATGTATTATCCAGACAAAATTCATTTGAGTTATATCAGACATGAAAACCTTCACTGAAAATTTCCTAAAACTTTACTTCCATCTCCACAGCTCAAGTCCACAGAAAGTCAATTAACTGTTTATAGCCCTGTGAAACAAGAGCCAACACTTAGCTGAAAAGAGACACCCAGCCTGGGCAGTGGTGGTACACGCCTTTAATCCCAGTACTCGGAAGGCAGAGCCAGGCAGATCAATCCTCTGTGAGTTCAAGGCCAGCCTGGTCTACAGAGCTAGATCCAGGACAGGCACCAAACTACACAGAGAAACCCTGTTTCAAAAAAAAAAAAGGGGGGAGGGGGAGACCCAGCCACCTACGGCGATCTTGATCCTGCTCTATCTTCCCCTCATCTTCCTCTTCCTTGTCTTGTATGTTAACTGTGTTTAGGGAAGATACACAGGACCTAGGAAGTATAAAAGACATCCTCTGCTAAATATTAAACATCTGGTGTTCCAGGAACAATTTATCCTGTCTTTCATTGAGGAATGTGTAAGGAATAATTTCAGATGCTACCAAACTTTAAGAATTATCATGTGCCCACCCACCCTCTGAGACTGCAACTGTTCCCTGAGACAGAGCCTGCCAGTGCCTGATTGGACTAACAGGTGAGTCTTTGTCTAGGTGGGACCCAGGGGCATAACCCTGCGCCCCCACACCACCAAACATTGCAGTCCCAGTCTCAAGCCAATAGGCAGGCCTCCTGCAGACAGGTCAGATTACTACCATCCCCCATCAGACCCTGTAACCCACAAGTCCCACCTCCCCCCAAATCCCACCCACCCTTTGAGACTGCAAGTGTTCCCTGAGACAGAGCCTGCCAGCACCAGATTGGATTAAGAGCTGCTCTCTGAGACACAGAGTCCATCAGCACCAATTAGACAAACAGCTCCCACTGGAACAAGAGTATTGATCAGACACAGACACCGCTTGCACCAAGTGGAGAAGGAGATCGGTAGACATCAGTGCAAAAATACAGTCAACAACATAAAAACCAATATGGCTGCATCAGAACCTACATCAGCAAGATCTGAACATCCCAACACAGAAGAAATCGACATTAAAAATGACCTTAAGAAGATGATAGAGATCTTTAAAGAGGAAATGAAAAATTCCCTTAAAGAATTTGAGGAAAAGTTAAACAAAAAATGGGAAGAAATCAGTAAATCCCTTAAAGAAAGCCAAGAGAAAGCAATTTAACAAGTGAGGGAAACAGTTCAAGATTTGAAAACTGAAATTGAGACAAAGAATACACAAACTGACGTAATGCTAGAAGTGGAAAATCTGAGTAAACGAACAGGACCTACAGATGCAAGCATAACCAACAGAATGCAAGAGATAGAAGAGTGGATCTGAAGATACGATAGAGGAAATAGAATCATCAGTCAAAGAAAACACTAAAGCCAACAAAGTCATGACTGAAAATGTCCAGGAAATTTGGGCCACCATGAAAAGACCAAACCTATGAATAATAGGGATAGAAGAAGGAGAAGAATACTAACTCAAAGGCACAGAAAATATATTCAACAAAATCATAGAAGAAACTTTCCCAACCTAATGAAGGAAATGCCTATAAAGATACAAGAAGGTTACAGAACACCAAATAGACTGCATAAAAAAAAAATCCCCTCGCCACATAATAATCAAACCACTAAACATACAGAAAAAAGAAAAAAATATTAAGAGCTGCAAAGGAAAAAGGCCAAGTAACATATAAAGGCAGACCTATAAGAATAACACCTGACTTCTCAATGGAGACTCTAAAAGCCAGAAGGTCCTAGACAGATGTTATGCAGACACTAAGAGACCATGGATGCCAACCAAGACTATTATACCCAGCAAAACTCTCAGTCAACATAGACGGAGTAAACAAAATATTCCATGATAAAACCAGAATTAAACAATATCTTTCTACAAATTCAGCCCTACAGAAAGCACTAGAAGGAAAAATCCAACCTAAGGAAGTTAGATACACCCATGAAAACACAGGCAATAGACAGTTCCACACCAACAAATACCAAAGAAGGGAAACATACAACACTGCCACCAAAAAATAACAGGAATTAACAATCACTGGTCATTAATATCCATTAATATCAATGGTCTCAATTCACCTATAAAAAAGACACAGGCTAACAGAACTGATACGAAAACAAGATCCATCCTTCTACTGCATACAAGAAACACACCTCAACTTCAAAGACAGACACTACCTCAGAATAAAAGGCTAGGAAAAGACTTTCCAATCAAATGGATTTAAGAAGCAAGCTTGTGTAGCTATCCTAATATCTAATAAAATAGACTTCAAACTAAAATCAATCAAAAGAGATCAGGAAGGACACTACATATTTATCACAGGGAAAATCCGACAAGATGAAGTCTCAATTCTGAATATTTAAGCCCCAAATACAAGAGCACCTACATTTGTAAAAGAAACATTACTAACACTTAAATCACACATCAAACCCCATACACTAGTAGTGGGAGACTTCAACACCCCACTCTCACCAATGGACAGATCTGCCAGATAGAAACTTAACGGAGAAATAAGGGAACTAACAGATACTATGACTCAACTGGACTTAATAGATATCTACAGAATATCCCACCATAACACAAAAGAATATACCTTCTTCTCAGCACCCCATGGAACCTTCTCCAAAATCAACCACATGCTCAGTCACAAAGCAAATCTCAACAGATATAAAAAAACTGAAATAATCTCCTGTATCTTATTGGACCACCATGGCTTAAAGTTAGATTTCAACAAAGACAAAAATTACAGAAAGCCTACAGTCTCATGGAAACTGAATAATGCTCAATTGAATCAACAATGGGTCAAGGAAGAAATAAAGAAATTAAAGACATCCTAGAATTCAATGAAAAAGAAAGTACAACATACCCAAACTTATGGGACACTATGAAAGCAGAGCTAAGAGGAAAATCCATAGCACTAAATGCCCAAATAAAGAAGTTGGAGAAATCTCACACAAGTAACTTAACAGCATACCTGAAAGCTCTACAACAAGAAGAAGCAAACTCACCCAGGAGAAACAGATGCCAGGAAATAATCAAATTGAGGGCTGAAATCAATAATATAGAAACAAAAAGAACAATACAAAGAATCAATGAAACAAAGAGTTGGTTATTTGAGAAAATCAACAAGATAGACAAGCCCTTATCCAAATTAACCAAAAAGCAGAGAGAGAGAGAGCATCCAAATTAACAAAATCAGAAATGAAAAGGGAGACATAACAACAGACAACAAGGAAATCCAGAGAATCATCAGGTTATACTTCAAAAAACTTTACTCCACAAAATTGGAAAATCTGAAAGAAATGGACGATTTTCAGGATAGGTACTATATATCAAAGTTAAAGCAAGAACAGATAAACTATTTAAATAGACCAATAACCCCTAAGGAAATAGAAATGATCATTAAAAGTCTCCCAACCAAAAAAAAGCCCAGGACCAGATGGTTTCAGCACAGAATTCTACCAGATTATCAAAGAAGAGCTAATGCCAATACTCTTCAAATTGTTCCACACAATAGAAACAGAAGGAACATTATCAAACTCTTTTTATGAGGCTACAATTACCCTGATACCCAAAACACACAAAGATGCAACAAAGAAAGATAATTATAGACCAATTTCCCTCATGAACATTGATGCAAAAATACTCAATAAAATACTGGTTAGCCAAATCCAGGAACACATCAAAAAAATTATCCACCATTACCAAGTAGGCTTCATCCCAGGGATTCAAGGATGGTTCAACATACGAAAATCTGTCAATGTAATACACCATATAAACAAATTGAAAGAAAAAAACCACATGATCATCTCATTAGATGCTGAAAAAGCCTTTGACAAAATCCAACACCAATTCATGATAAAGGTCTTAGAGAGATCAGGAATACAAGGAACATTCCTAAACATAATAAAGGCAATTTACAGCAAGCCGACAGCCAACATCAAATTAAATGGAGAGAAACTCAAAGTGATTCCACTAAAATCAGGAAGAAGACAAGGCTGTCCACTCTCCCCATACTTATTCAACATAGTACTTGAATTTCTAGCTAGATCAATAAGACAACAAAAGGAGATCAAGGGGATACAAATTGGAAAGGAAGAAGTCAAACTTTCACTATTTGCAGATGATGTGATAGTATACATAAGTGACCCCAAAAATTCTACCAGGGAACTCCTACAGCTGATAAAATCCTTCAGGAAGGTGACATGATACAAGATTAACTCAAAAAAATCAGTAGCCCTCCTATATACAAATGATAAATTGGCTGAGAAAGAAATCAGAGAAACATCACCCTTTACAATAGCCACAAATAATATAAAATACCTTGGGGTAACTCTAAGCAAGTGAAAGACCTGTATGATAAGAACTTTAAGTCTCTGAAGAAAGCAATCGAAGAAGATATCAGAAAATGGAAAGATCTCCCATGTTCATGGATAGGTAGAATTAACATAGTAAAAATGGCAATCTTACCAAAAGCAATTTACAGATTCAATGCAATCCCCATCAAAATCCCAACACAATTCTTCACAGACTTGGAAAGAACAATACTTAACTTTATATGAAAAAAAAAAAAACCTAAGATAGCTGAAAGAATCCTGTATAATATAGCAACCTCTGCAGGCATCAAGATCCGTGACCTCAAGCCCTCCTATAGAGTTATAGTAATAAAAACAACTTGGTACTGGCATAAAAACCAACACATGGAGCAATGGAATCGAATTGAAGACCCTGACATTAATCCACATACCTATGAACATATGATTTTTGATAAAGAAGCCAAAACAGTACCATGGAAAAGAGAAAGCATCTTCAACAAATAGTGCTGGCATAACTGGATATCAACATGCAGAAGATTCATATCTGTCACCATGTACAAAACTCAAGTCCAAGTGGATCAAAGACCTCAACATAAATCCAGTTACGTTGAACTTGATAGAAGAGAAAGTAGGAAGTAGTCTGGAATGAATTGGCACAGGAGACCACTTCCTAAATATAACACCAGTATCACAGACACTGAGAGAAACAATTAATAAATGGGACCTCCTGAAACCGAGCTTTTGTAGAGCAAAGGACACGGTCAATAAGACCAAATGACAGCCTACAGAATGGGAAAAGATCTTGACCAACCCCACATCTGACAGAAGGCTGATCTCCAAAATATATAAAGAACTCAAAAAGCTAGACTTCAAAATACTGAACAATCCAAATAAAAAATGGGCTACAGAGCTTAACAGAGAATTCTCAACAGAAGAATCTCAAATGGCTGAAAGACATTTAAGGAATTGCTCAACATCCTTAGTCATCAGGGAAATGCAAATCAAAACAACTCTGAGATACCATCTTACCTGTCACAATGGCTAAGATCAAAACAACTGAAGACAGCTTATGTTGGAGAGGATGTGGAGCAAGGGGAATACTCCTCCACTGTCGGAGGGAATGAAAACTTGTACAGTCACTCTGGAAATCATTATGGTGGTTTCTCAAAAAATTGAGAATAAGTTTTCTTCAAGACCCAGCTATACCACTCTTGGGCATATACCCAAGGAATGCTCAATCTTACCACAAGGACACATGCTCAGCTATGTTCATATCAGCATTATTTGTAATATCAACAACTTGGAAACAACCTAGATGCCCCTCAACTGAAGAATGGATAAAGAAAATGTGGCACATATATACAATGGAGTACTACTCAGCATTAAAAAACAATGATATTATGAAATTTGCAGGCAAATGGATGGAACAAAAAATATCATCCTGAGTGAGGTAACCCAGACTTAGAAGGACAAACGTAAGTGGATATTAGATATGAGGGAAGGAATGGCCAGACTGCAACCCACAGCTCCAGAGAGGCTAGCTAACAGGGAAAGATTCTAGGAGGGACACATAAATGGCCCAGTGGGAAGGGCAGGGAGGGAGATACCATGATAGATGAGGACATCATGGGAATAGGAAGAGGCAGGGTGCCGGGGAGGCTCTCAGGAATCCACAAGGATGACACCACCTTGGAGTGCTGGCAGTGGTCCAGAGGGTGCCTGGACTGGTCTACTCTGGTTACCAGTCTAATGAATACCCTAACCGTCATCATAGAGCTTTTGTCCAGTGACTGATGGAGGCAGATGCAGAGATCCATGGCAAGGCACCAGGCTGAGCTCCTGGAATCCAATCCATGAGGGAGGAGGGACTCTGCAGGCAGGGGATGTCAAGATCATGATGGGAAGATGCGCAGAGATGACCAGCCACACTAGTGGAATCCCACGAACTGTAGACTAGTGGCTGTGGAGCCCTCATGGGACTGGACTAGGCCATCAAGATATAGAAGACGGTTGGTTGGCTCGAACTGTTTGGGGGGCACCCAGGCAGGGGGATTGGGATCCATCCCTGGGGCATGGGCAGGCTTTTGGGAGCCTGGTGCCTGTGATGTGATGTCTTGTGAAGACTTGGTGCAGTGGGGAGGGGCTTGGACCTGCCTAGGCTCAGTGCTGACTCCCCATGGGAGATCTTGATTTGGAGGATGTGGGCATGTGGGGTGACTTGGGAGGGAGGGCTAGGGGGTGGGAGGAGGGAGGAGGTGGGATCTGTGGGTGTATGTAGAGTGAGTAGAAAATTTCTTAATAAAGAAAAATCAAAAAAAGACATACCATGACCATATATTTATGATTATGATGTTAAAGCTGCTATCAACACTCATATGCAGCAAACTAGGAAAAAGTGAATTTTCAGCTGCTTTGGGTAAATATCAAGGCACAGAATTGTTGGATAATACTATATGTAGTTTCACATAAGTCTATAAAATCATCTCCCAAAATGTCTCCTTTGTGTAGCCTTCTGGTAAACAATGAATGAAAGTCCTTCTGCTTCATATGAACTCCGTACTGGGTGACTTAGGATTTGAGGCTTGGGCCATTCAGTAGGTATACAAGACCATCTTTGAGATGTTTTGATTCGTATTTTCTGCTGTGTCTTCCTTTCCTATACCTGCTTGCTATCTCTACCCTGGTCCATTTCTTAAAATTGTATTGTTCATTTTCTTTATTGAGTTTAAAGATATCCTCACACATTTTTAGATACATTTTCACACCCATATTTTATAGACATTTCTCCCACCATGTGGCTTAAATTTTCATTTTCAGAACTTTGCCTTCACAATGCAGAAGTTTTCAAACTTCAACAGAATCTACCTTATCAAACATTTTTTTTTATGGAGCATGTTTTTCCATTTGACCAAACAATTTACCATTCCAAGGTTGTCTAGGTTTTCTCCTGTATTGTTCTCTAGGAGTTATATCTCTCATTTTTATTTAGGTATAAGCTCATATTAATTTTTATAAGAATATAAGGTATCTGTGCAGATTTTTTTTATTCTGGAACTCTAGTCACTCAAGGAATATTTTTTGGAAAGACCATCCTGGCTCCAGTGGATTATATGTGTTCTTTTGTCACAGATGATGTAGTTATATTCACATGGATTTCTTGCTGAGTTCTCTACTCTTTTTCCATTCTTCACTGCTGTTCCTTGGGTTTTGTGGACATGGGATTTGGTGTTCACAATTAATTCAGGGCTATTTTTACTCTTCTCCCAAATATTGTTTCTGTACCCCCCACACACACCTTTTTTTTCCCCTTTTTGACATTCCCATAATACAGAATTAGAGGAAATGTACTTCTCACATGCTCCTGGATAATTTATTCTTTCTTCTGCAGTTTTTTTCCCCATTGTCTCTTTGCCCCTTTTTTTCTGGAAGCCCTTACTGACATATCCATGAGCTTAGAGAGTCTTTTCTCAGCTTTGACCAGTATGCCAACGTATCCGTCAAAAGCAGTCTTCAGTTCTCCCGTAGTGGCTCTCATGTCCAGCATTCTTGTATTCATTAGCACTCACATCACTCTGGTCACCTTATCCATCTGTTTCTAGTGCCACCCTCATTATCCATCAGGCCTCTGATCAGATCATTCACAGCTGTTTAAGACTCCTGTCTGAAAATTCCAACATTCCTGACTAGTCTGATTCTTTGCCCTCTACAAATCATGTTTTATTTGTTCCTTTAGTTTAGACTTTTATTTGTTTTATATATATATATATATATATATATATTTTAGTTCATAGCTAGAATTCATGCTATAGGGGAAACAACCCTCATAAATCATCCTTAGTAATATAGTGGTAAGCAGAGGCAGGAAGGGTGCTCTAGTATTGTGGCTAAGTGTTGGACTTTGTAGTAAGCTATGGATTTGACAAATGCTTCTCCTGCTTTAGAGGGGGCAGAGAGCTGGAGCAGATGGGACTTGAGGATTTTCACCACTAGATAGATTAGGTTTTGGTAAAACCCCAGAAGATAGAACTCTGTTAAAATAGTTGCCTTCTTTGGCAAGTATTGTTAGGGGTAACAGAACATTCTGGTATCCCTCAAAGTGGTTTCTTTTTGCCTTTCCTAACATGAGGTGGGTTTTCACAGAACAAAACAAAATGGTATTTGACTGTCTCCCAGTTGACAACAAGAGAGTGAAGCAATGAATTTAAAACCCTTTTCTTTGTTCATAAGTTCTAAATCCTGTTCATCTCTTTAAATGCATTATCTGCCTATGCATTCCATGACAGTCAGTTCTAGTCACAATTACTTTGGGAAGCAGTTTGTTAGGCAGAGGACACCGGCTGTAATATTCTAACTTCTAATGTGGCACTAGAGACCCA